>JAPMOR010057674.1:0-20853 GCA_026543865.1 Argiope aurantia
CTTTGCTGCAATGCAGGCACAACGTGGTGTTTCAAAAGCCTAAGATAATGTTTTGTAAAGACGAAACAAGTTTTCTACCCGGATATAAAACAATGTTCTTCAAAAAAAACGAAGGCCTAGAAAGATGTAGTGATGAAGCAATCACAAGCGAAGAATGTATTGGTTTGGATGTGTATTCACGCCAGTTTGAATGTTTTGCGTATTGACGTTACCCTGCAATAAAAAGGGAGCTTCATTTATCCACATGATGTTCTGCAACTGTTGTAAGTCACATTCCATTTGTGCAAGCATCCATCCTGAAAAGGCTTACCTTTCAGCTGAATCTACTGGCAATAATTGGTGAAGTGCATCTGTTTTGTACGTATGCAATTTCAAGATTCTTTGCAGAATGCGTCAATTTACATTTCCAGAATACCCGTAACTCTATCAGATTAACGTCCAATGCTACTTCCTATTGATGTTTCGGCTGCTAAATTTCTCATGGCACTTTGTACAACGGAAATGCTGTCCACAGAGTGTCCCATTCAATGGAATGAGGGTTTTTACTAGTCTTGATTACTTTCAGCATGCGGAAATTTCTCAAAGTTTTAGTTATAATACACCGTTCTTGTAGAAATGTTTAACTACTAATGCTCTATCCAAGAACGATAGCCCTCTGCTGGCATCAAATTACGGATCCAATACTAACCTTGTGTTAATTAGCTATCTTGATTTGTAGATACCATCTGGTCTGGTGCCATCTATCTGTCCTTTTTGAATTATTTTTAATGTAGAAAAATATAAAAACTTTCAATCTATTCAGAAACCGCATTTTTTTTTTCTAGCATTGCGTTTCTTTATTATGATTTTTTGAAGTTTGCTCGAATTTCTGGCTCACTCTTTATTTCAGAATATTAGAGATGTGCATTTGTTTTTTAATTTTGAATTTTATTACTTCAATTTGGTCTCATGCAAACCTTTTATCGTGGTAAATTCTCTTTTTTTCCACATTCATCAATAAAAAATTCATAAAAATATAAAAACTATCTAATGTATGCATTTTTGCACTGTTTTATAAAATATATTTTTTAGTAAGAATTAAAAAAATATATATATATAACAATTAAAAATCTGAGAATTAACAGCTCTTTTAACATTGAAAGAGCCATTTTTCAAAACCTTGTAATTCTTGAAATAACATTTGAAATTCATATACTTTTATTGAGATGTTAATGTTGTGACAATAAATCGATTCAGAAAAAACTATCCATAATGGAAAAAAAATCGAAATTGTTATTAATTAATTCTGTTAATTAACTCCGTAATCGGTGTGTCGATTGGAACAAACATGTTTCTTTAAATCAATTCCATTGATACTAGTTCTATGAAGATGAAATAATAAGTAACAAGTTACATAGGTGTGCCATATATTTGTTGACATCTGTCCATCTCCGACGCTTTGATACATGTCAATGTTTGAGGAGTTAACTTTTGATTTCTTTTAATTTTAAAAGTTTTTCGAATTCTTATGCAGTTGATATAATCTCTTTCATAAATTTTATTCGCATAAATTCTTCTTCGGTTAACACGAAATTTATAATAGAAAAGTTACTTTAAATTTTACTATAACAAATACAATGATTGCACGGTTAATAATTTTTTTTTAATAATCTTCTATGTACAAGCTGCGGAAACCAACAGCATTTTTTAATTTTGAATCGGGCTTGACAGGTTTGGAGATTCGGATACTTTTTCTGTTTGGATTTCAGATTACCCAAACTCGTATGCTTGGGACTCTACCTCTTCACTTTTTCTGAATGATCCTTTTTGTTGTTTAAACTTATATTAAAAACTTAATTAAAGGTATTTTATTATGTAACTTCATCAATTACATAAAATTATAGACCTTCAAATACTTGTAGAAAAAGCAAAAACAAATTTTGGCTAGATTAGCAATATCGAAATGTATATTGACTGAAAAAAACTGACTTTTATATTTATCTATAAATCTTAAATTCTCTAAAATCTTACTATCAGTAATGCGATATCATAGATTAGGTTGAGAGCTGCAGTCCGTCTAAAAAGTGTCCTTACACAACTTATTACTAAAGAACCAATTATCATCCGGTAAATTTAAAATTACTCCTTTAAAACAGCGATTCTCAACTTGTTTGGGCACGGTTCTCTAGGGGGAGCGCGAGCACACTAAAAGGGAGGGGCCGAGAATATTCAAGACCAAACATTTCATCAATAAGAAACCATAATAAAAATTTTCTGCCTCCGGCCGTTTTCTTCTAGGAAAATGGCGATTTCTTCTCTTAATTTATAAACACGTTACAAAAATTTCCCACGTGATAACCAGCTTGCCTCGTAATAAAATAGTAACGCTGAATGTAATGAACCCATGTCTTTACAAAGGGCGGAAAAGATTTCAGGGGACTCATTTTCATATAATTTACTACGGTTACAACCGTAGTTAACACAATATTCAGACAAGGACTCATTTCTTTGGAAGCCAAAGCTTCTCTGTGGATCGTGCAAAGTGTTCAGACGCACTGAGGCGATTTTTGTTTTATAAGTGCTTGTATAACTTGGAATCCTCCGAACATTGAACGGGCACCATCGGTGCATATTCCGACGCAATCTTTCCATTCTATGTTTTCCACGTTCATAAACTCATTTAAAATAGCAAATAATGCTGTTGTTTTGAGTTCTATTGGTTTGCAGAAGAGCAGTTCTTCTACTACTGACATATTATCACAAATTCTAACATAAGCGATTAAATGAGCATCTTTATTACTATCTGTTGCCTCATCAAGCTGTATTGAAAACAATTTGTCACGGAATTTCGAGAAAAGCCCACGCTGTACATCTTTAGCTATATAACCAATTCGACGAGTAGCAATATAATTTGAAAGAGGTATGGACTGCAAATGTTTTGAAAAATTATCTCCAAATATAATTTCTACCATCTGTATTGCTGCTGGCAAAATAAGCTCTTCACCAATGGTGTGAGTTGTTTTTACATCAGGCTATTTTTTATAACATTTTGTAAGATTCAATTAAAGCTTTTTTATTCACAGACAAAGTTTCTTTAAAAATGATTTTTGCTTTTCATGTGGTTTTAATTTTAATTAGAAGAATTCTCTGGGTTTGTTGACGTACTCACTATGAAGCGCGTTTCCAAATGTTTAAGTTTATTAGGTTTCATGTTGTCTAAGACCAACATTTTCAGCAAATGATACACAGGGGCCTTCTTCATTTACTTCAGTGCTAGTAAACCCAAAATTTAAGTATTCTTGAGAATATTTTCTTGATTTTATTTTCGGAACCACGCTCATTTGAGTACTTGTTGATGCTCGACTTTCATATAATGCCAGCTTACTTCCGCTTTAAAATTTATCCATGTGTCTGAATAATCTGCTGCCGTGAATATTTAATATGGTGAATTGCAATTAACACGAAAACATATATCACATACACATTCACGATAGATTCGATAGCGATGGAAGGATCGATTCGAATGAGACTGGTTGGAATTGAAACTTGTGTTATCGAACATTTTCCTTCTTCCTATGAGAAAACATTTATTCTGCGCATGCTCGGTCATGTGTATTCTCTTCCTCAAACATTACTTATTTTTTTCTCTTTTGTTTAGTATTGCTTCTGTTTTCTTTTATTATTCGAAAAAATGTATTCCCAGTTTCTGGGTTTCACCCCGTCTGGGTTAACTTTCATTAAGAAATTTTTCTACTTTCATATTCTTTTAACGGTATCTCCCTGTTTGGCTTTCATTTCAAATATAATATTTAAATTTTCCTCGCTTTCATTCGCTTCATCTGTTTACCGCCCGCTTTGCAAAATGCCAGATGTGGTTTCCCGCCAACATTGGCTCGCTTTTAGTCTTGTTTTGGCAGCTAGTTAAAAATAATTTCAAAATTGAATCCAAAATACTCAATATACGTTATTGTTGTATATATTTTATTGTAAGTAGGTGGCACGATGAAAATTAGGATTGAAAACGAAACTGCGAATAATGAAAGGTTGAGAAACGCTGCTTTAAAGAATAAATCTTGAGCGGGCTTTCCGAAACTCGCAACTTTCCTAGTAAAAATATTATCCCAGCTTCCTCCATAAACACAGCACATCTTGGGCAACACTCAAATTTTTATTTTAGGAATCCCAGGCATGCAAGTTTTGTACTTTTTAGTTTAGTGATGTAAACAGTATATTTTTCTACGCTTACGCTTTATATTTTCCCGCATGAAACCAAACCTTTGCAATTCTATTTACATAAGTCTTTGAAGTTTTGTTATCGCATTTACATGCATGAGTATACACAGATCTATAGATGGTCTACTCCTTTACGAATGGTATTTAAATCTTGAAGCATTTCTGCAAATTAGATGTTAATACTGCACCTAAAATGCAGAAAATCTTTGCCTAAATTGCATTTATGAATTATCGTTCATATGCATGCGAAAATACCGAAAGAGAGATGCTCAGTATATCAAAAAGTTTTGTTCCAAAATTGGTATGGAATTAAGCTTTAGATGCTAGAACTAAATTTTATTCACCGAACTCTTTACATTTTATAGTTATCGAATGCATTTGCTTTCAAACACAGGAAAGCTTCGTGGGAATGGATTTTGCAAAAAATTCATAGAAATCGAAAATTTGGTTTAAAGATTACACAAATGTTTGATCAGTCAGGATCAAAGAGTTTTTGAGTTATTTTCAGGCATGACAGAGAAAACAAACAAAAAATTGAATTTGAAATGTTGGGATCTATAGTTCGAATTTTTGAATGATTACAATACTTGCTTTTTGTACAATTCGCATTCGAGAATGAAATAAATATCTATATTTTTATGGTTGAAATTATCAACTTAACATTGTGTGAATTTCAAAGTCATTTTTTAAGAACTCAAACAATCCCTTAAAGACATAAATTTCCAAATTAAATTAGCTTAAATACTTATCATTTTTCTGAAAACCGTATGAGGAATCCCCAGCTGTTGTAACTGAAGTGTACTCGAATAGAATATCTCTCTTTAGATATAAGTCCATTTCAGTAATTTTTGCTTAAAAATGAACAGTTACATTCCACAAACTAAAACTGTCCATTTTTAAAATTCAAAATAATATTTAATAGTTGATTGTATTTTTTTTTCATTTTTATACTATAGAAGTTTTGTTTAATTTCGGATAAATCGCTTAGACATAATGTTCATGCTTCTATCAAATTTAAGACATTAAAAGCCATATTATTTAAAAAAAATGTGTTCTTTGTGCAAATAAACCTCATTAATAGAGACCAGTTACATGAGGCATGGCGCTATTAAGAACATAATGCCCAATTCATTTTAATAAGCTGTCTTTTAAAATCACTCCTTCATTCGTTTTGTAAATTACGCAGATAATATATGAAATCCTCCTTCTTTACATCTCAAGAAGGATAAAACTATGCGATTAAATATACGATGAAATAACGAAAACTTTTTGAATTTTAAAGCAACAATATAGTCTGTTGTTGGAAATTGAGGGGGGAAACATATATTTAATAATTACGATCATTCAAAAGAGTTTGTGCAGTTATAAAATCGGTATCCTCAACTGTTTTTGTTAATCTTTACCCGGCTTTAAAATTAATTTCCGTACAATACTATTTCAGAAGTTGTTGCTGGAAACGCCTAAATTCAGTTAAACTTTTAGTTAACTCAAATTTTGTTCTAAAATATAAAAAAAAATTATCCGAAGTGCGCCTTTTCTCAATCCGAAGAGCTGCATGTCATATTTAATTCTTGTGGGTTAAATGAACTGACCTGTAGACTGCCTGCCAACTCTATAGCACTCAGGCGCAATCTTTTTTATTAATAATTGAGATGATAGTTTCCTTTTCGGATCAATTATTAATACAAAAAAATATGTAAAAACATGTATCGCACATTAGGTACGATAGTTTTCAAGTCATACATTTCCTATATAAGAAAAACGAGAAAGGGCGAAAATTCACTAGTATTACAAAATAATTGGTTTATCACTAGAACTTTCGGCATTTCGATTAACCTCAAACGTACGCCTGTGTCATTTCGGCACTGCAATACAAAATGCATAAAATAATTGTAATGATTCAATAATTGCAGGACTAATGCTCAGCCGGGTTTAGTTTTAAGACTTTTTAATATTATTTCATGTAATTATTGCATCATGTATTTCATGGCCCTTTATATCATAAAAAAAAAACTAACAAAACAAATTGTTTCTGCGCAGTCACTTTCACGCAATATTATATCGTCATCGGAATCTAAATTGGAACAAGACAGCTAACCGCCATCCGAATCTTTCTCAGAATGTTCTCACAAAAAATTAGCAACTTCATCAGGGCTCATACTTTTTCTATGATCCATCTTTTCAAGGCTTCTGTTCTGCCTTGTTCAAAGGTTCAAAAATCAAATGATTTTTTATGAGCAGATAAACAAATGCTGTGTAACGAAACAATTAGACACAACAATTTTAGAATAATTTATTCAATCTCGCTGTGAACCTAATAACATTCTATTTAAGGTCACACAAATTTGCGATAGTGCTTTGGCAATTTTGTTACAGCTGTTTATAATTAAATAGCAATTTGTTGCTATGAGTCTCTCTCTCTGAGTGTGAGTGAGAATGTGAATGAATTCCTGCTAATCAAAATTAGTATATTAATATTTAACTAAATTGGAATGCAAAATATTTTTATGAATACCTTAAAATGGAGTAATTACCTATGTAGAGTATATATAATTTTGGTTTTAAATGTAATGCAATAAATGCCGTCTTCCAGAAGAAAATAAAAACGTCAAAATTATTCATCCCCCCCCCCTGAATCTCTCTAGTTAGAAAAAAAAACTCTTGGCAGCAAACGTAAAATTTTCGATTTTACCAAACTCTAGTTTTTATGTTGTAATAAAAACTTTGAAATGAAATGTTTTATTAAATAATAAACTGAAATATTTTTTGTATAAATATATTTTGAGTAGCATATATCATATATTGAAATGATTGATTACCAGGCTTTGTAAATCTGGTTTCAAATATTGACCATTAGATAATGTGGTACATATTAGTGTATTGATGAGATGACATTTCGAATCTTTAATTTGTTCTTTTTTTAATTATAAAAAGTGCTATTTTTGGATTCATATAAGATGAAGTTATTATTTACTTCCATGTTTCGATCAACATAAGATCTAACTTTGCCACGAAAAGGAATGAAATTTCAAAAGATGTATTTATATGTCTAAGAATATAGATTCTTCTGTAGACAGATAATTCGTAGGGTCATTTTTCTTGTATGGATTGTATATAAATTGTTTTGATTTGAAACAGGAGAAATTGCATATTCTAAAGTCTTTAGTATTCAAAATCGATTAAAATGATGGTTTTTGCTGAAATATTTGTAATTGCTTCTTTAAAAAAATCGATTTACGTGTGTTTATAGAGAAACATTATATATTAAATGAGGTATTTTGCTTTATTTTAATGTTCATAGTTTCTAAGTTTTCAGAAATGTTAAGATAATTTCTTTGACATGATGTATAATATTACTGGGTATTAATTTTTTTTTTTATTTTTTAAACATCTTTTATTTCAAGTACTATACATCCAGTAAACTGCTTTTTTATTGTTTTAAATTTAACTAACTTTTTATCTAACAAATATTAATACTGTATTTTTTAGGTATGAAGCATCGAAAATATACTTTTGTAAATATTTAAAACAAATTCGAAAACCTTTCATAAGTCTATAGCATTATGCGTTATATCCTCCTCCAGTGTCTTAAACAAAATTGATACGTTTGTTGCCGTGTTTCGGACCGTATTTAATAAGAAGCTTGCTTCTTCGTCTTCTCCTATTAACGGTAGTGAATAAGGAATTAGATAATAGGCAGGCATGAACAAGGCGATTGACTTGAACAACATATTAAACCAAGGAGATATAAAATTAACACCGAAGTTTTCTACTCGCATCAAAATTTTCACTGAAGGAGAAATTTTGTTATGAGCGTGTTAAAAATAGTAATCAAAATTTCTTATTCATCTTAAATATCCGTTCCATAAATATCCGTATGCTGTTTTAAATATGTTTTAAAAGTTTTATCTTTCCGTTGCATGCTTAATACACTTCTTTAATAATTTTTCTT
Organism: Argiope aurantia; assembly: GCA_026543865.1. Classification (NCBI taxonomy): domain Eukaryota; kingdom Metazoa; phylum Arthropoda; class Arachnida; order Araneae; family Araneidae; genus Argiope; species Argiope aurantia. The sequence continues at coordinate 8,165 of JAPMOR010057674.1, forward strand.
TGTTTCCACCTTTCAGAAATCTCTTTGCATCGTACTGATGGTCGAATGAAGGGAAATATCTGCTTTTCAGCTTGAAAACTGAAGCCTTCAGAAAGAACAAAGGTTCATCTTGAGACATTATTGCATCACGAAATCGACGATCTTCCGCTTCCGGAATGTGGGAGCAAAACAATCTATTCTCGGCAAGCATTTAGGTTTTCTGCTAAATCGTAACTTTTTCTGTCTATGTCAATTGAGTTTACTTTCTTTCTTCTGCTTTATAATCATTATGAAAGATTCCGAACTCGATTTATGACTAAACAGACAATTATTACAAAGTGCAAAGTAATACTAGAACATTGTAACTATCAACTCTTGCTGCTTTATATTTGAGTTATGTAACTTGTGATTTTTTTTCTCTTCGACTAAAATAATCGTATTTAGTGCTTTTTGAATAATACAACTCTCCCACAAAAGAAGAGGGAGATTTCGTGGAAGCCAGAAATACTTACTAGAGACTCCTCATCACTTGCATCCAGACGCTTGCTTCTTTTATGAGCTGGTATGCGAGTGCTTTGTGGTCGAGCAGCAAAAGTGTGTCAGTTTTTTTTTTTCTCTTTAAGTCGGACCGATTAGCTACTCCAGAACAATCGAATAAAAAATAAATTGATATTTAAAATTATTAATCATGTTTCATATTATACGATTTAAATATTTAGCCCATTTCCGCCATTAAATAGCGATTTTAAATGTTTAGGGATTATTTAGTTTCAAGTCGAATGTTACATCCTCGTCGATTTCGGATATATTGTATGCATAATATTTTTGTTGTCCAAAGCCTAAAATAAAAATAAATATCGGAGGCTTCAGAAGAAAGGTAAATTTTCCTGCCTTTGGCATTAAAGAGCATGAAATAACTAAGAAATTAGATAATTAGATTCATTTTCATAAAAATTTGCAAAAACATTTTTTTAAAATTAATTCACTGATAGTTAATAAGATTTTGAAGTTTATTTCGTAATAAATTGGATAATTTTAGCAGTTAATTTCTTATTTAATTAGGTTAAAAAATTTAAGAGAAATATTTGAATGTTAGTAACCATTTTGCTGTGGAAAGCTGGGCTTCTTCAATTCTGTTTATGGAGAGAGAAAGAGAGTTTCCATGAAAGAAAGCAGAGTTGTGAGAAATTTAATTTTAGAAAGCTATGTCTTTTATTATTAGACTGAACGCATGTATTTGAAAATTTTTATTTTGTGAATAAGACGATTGAATGCGGATTGCAAAATATGGCTTAAGAAAGACTCGTTAATTAAATAAAGCAGATGTTAAGTTTTGAATAAGACATTTCGTAGTTTATGGTAGTTTTTGTATAAAATATGCATGAGAGTAAATTGTTAAGTATTACAATTGATAAACTTAAATATACTAAATAATTGCATGAAGGAGAATGAAGCATAAACCTAAATTTTTCAAATGGCATAAGTTGAAAATATTTCAAGTTCTCTGTTATTAAATAAGGCCTAAAATGAATGATGAAATGAATTAAAAATACTTTATTTTGAGAAAGCATTCTTTATTCTAGAGATATATATTTAATTTAATCATCATACATTTCGATAAAATGGAAGAATTTAGTCACTAGATTAAATAAAAAATCGCTGAATGTTTGATATGTGTAGTCGATATTGAAAGGCGGACGGGGGTTTCTGGTACTCCCTTGTAATTCTACATTTGCGGTTTGCCGAATTTTCCATCAAAAAGAAATGTAATAAAAAAAATCCGAGGATAAAATTTTGTAAAAATCGAATTAATGAAACGTTAGAAGAAATTCTTATTTTAGTTGTAAAATGATTTGATTTAGAGTTAGGTTGCAATGATATTTTGTGGAACTTTAAAAATTCCATGAAGAATTATTGTGGTAGTTTTGACATTTTGAATTGGTGATTGCATTAACTAATAGGTATTTATTAGATAAAAGTTGGAAAGTTCTATTTAGAGTAGTAATATTTATTAATCTTAAAATCTTAAGTAATGTTTAAAATTGCTTAATGAAGTTTAAAATTGAATCATAGCAAACCCATTGTCGTTGTGAAGCATCTAAATTTAATTTGGCAATAGATATGCATTCTGAACTTCAACAACGTAGATGCTAAAGTAATAAACAGTTTTTTATTACGTTTGAGAGGAGGCATACTATGGGAAAAAATAAATCATTGCTCTATTTCTTCCTTGGAGCGTTGTTTCGGTGTAATCGGGTGATGTCGAAATCTTGTTGAAGCCGTCGCTTATAATAGTCTGATAGTGAAATAAGAGGGTATAATAAATAAATTCAAATCTTCCAGGTGCGTCGGGTGAGAGAAGCTCATAAATTACGCGGATTCTAGCATAAAACTGAGATTGGTGGCACACTTATATTTTTAAAAATTGATCATATTTGACGCAATATTCCCAACGCTGTTTTATTCTCTTGCCTACATAGAGACGGTATTCATCTTTGACATTTGGTCCATCTATCCGTAAGCACGAAAGCAGACATACTTTCAGTTAGTTCTCTGAAACTTGATATATGAACTCCATACCAGATTTGTAGATTTCCATCAATATTTTTAATGGAATCTCTTCAGAAGTGGTCCATTTGTTTAGGTACAAATATAATAACTAGATGAAGAGATTTGTTGTATAGGTTTAGCATCTGCCAGGTCGTGCTATCAAATTTTTTTTTGACCATCTCTCAGTCCGCCATTTCATATGTATGTTTACTTAATAATTCAAAAACTCGGTATCTCAAGCAAATGGAAATGGGTAGGTCTTTCTCTGATTACAATTATAGTTCCATGTAAAATATTAATTTAATTTTGGAGTATTTTTTAACTAACAAATTCTAGTTATTAATAGTAGCAGATGACACGATATATTCAGTAAAAATATCTGATTAAAGTCTTGCGAAAAGTCGAACAGTTTTATATGGAATGAGAAAACCTGTATGCGGGAAAATTTTTGGGAATCATTTCCAGTGGTCGACATCTCAGAAAGCATACAACACAGTTCTATTTCAATACAAAGACGTATATTTTAATTGTGTGTAAAAGGGGCAGCTTATTTGCTCTTTATCGTGCAATTGTTGGATAATCAGATTAGACTGGGTTTTTTTTTTGACTTTTGGGGTGAAATTATTTATTATGTAGAAATCAGAATAATGGGTCCTGTATGCATCTAAATTCTCATTTCAATGGGCAGTGAACGTTAGTGCATTTTATTAAATCAATCATTTGCAAGTACAGCCAATATTTTGGATTTTGCCTTTGAAGCAGCGAAAAAAATACTCTTAGATCTTGTTAATTTTGGAGGTATTTCGTATTCAATCAAAAAAATTAATATTTTTCTCTAAAGGAAAGGACTCGTTTTCTCAAGATTGTAAATTAACATTCGGCTTTAACAATTCATTAATATCTCGTTTTAAAATTAAGTTTCTATTCATTAAAAATGATTTTTAAATACGTGGTCCATTCATATTACTAAAATAAATTGCAATCACTATACGATTTCGATCATTTTTTTTCTCATACGAGTGCTTAGAACTTCGATGCATTATCAAAGATAGCTTGCCTCTTCTCACTCTCCATTTTCAAGAAATTTTGTGGAATAGAACCTGTACGGAAACCCCGGCCTCGACAACTGGACCGATTTCACAATTTATTTTGTCGCTTTGCAAGTGTAGCGCATTGCATTCAGTTCTTTCAACTGACTCAAGTCAGTGCAATTTTTAAAAATTTGAAAAAAGAATTAATATAATTTGTAATCTAAGTGACTGCCGAATGTGGACGATTTTCTTTAAAAATTGAACTTGTAAGCCCCTCTTGGGCTCAGTTTCGAATTCCGTACTCCCATATTGTTATAAAAAACTTTTTATATATTTTATCTAATCTTAAAGTTGGTTAATGAATTCAACGGCACCCTGCATTTGTTGAAATATAGTAATCCAGTAGTCTAGTAACTGAAGAACATAAAATCCTGGAATAAAATGAAAATCTCCTTTAATTATTTAAGGGAAAAAAGCGAAGCAAATGACTTAGTGATACATCTCTTATACCAATGCGTGTAGAAAAAGATTAAATTTGGTCATACAATGTAAATAACATCCGTAAGAAAAGAATTGTGTAACCTCATTCGTCGGAAAAAAAATATTGTAATGTCTAAAATATTTATCGCTTAAATGAAAGAATGATTAATTTGCTATCACGTAGAAATGATGATTTAATTTACGATTTTGTTTAATAATTGAGGTTGAAACCAGTTTATATAATTAAGTGATCTTCTGTATGGTTAGCTATGGTGAAAAATCGGTACAATCATCATCGGCGCATGTAAATGTAAAAGTGTGAGATAATACGGTCGGGAGTAAATAGTGTAACAGAAATAAAAAAAATGCGTTATAAAGAATTTACACAAATATAGATACGTTCATAACACACGCACACAATCTAATGAGAAGTTAGTTGATTAACTATTAAAATAGATGACACGCAAGATATTGAAAAAGTCTCGGTTTAAAAAAACGCGCATGTAACAAAAGAATGGAAACAATTGAATGATTGTTATAAATCAGTCGCATTACATGGGAATCAAAAGTATAGAATGTTCTTAATAGGAGATAATCATTTAATTTTGCACCTATTTTAAACAATTCGCGTCATACCAAATGGCCGTCAGAAAGCACAGAGTTAATAGTTGTAATTAAGTATACATACATTTGTAATAGAATGTCGTTAAAAAGATACATATTGCAAATGAGAATATTTCAATGCAATTCCTTAACAGCACGTGAGTAAGTATAAGGAAATTCTTACTCTTATTATTCTTATGATCCTACCTTTGTCACTTCACCGTTCTCGTTTCATTGGGGAAACTCCCTCGACGCGACATCCTTCTGGAATGTTCACGACGCGCACGCATTGCTCGCCAAATAAGGATTCGTCTTTTTGCTACTCGGTTTACAAGATGGGAAGGGACAAAAATTTGGTATTTCACAAAGATGGAAAAACTTAAAAGGTATATATTTATAGTGACGTTGAACTACAGTCCTAAATCAGAATTTTAACTAAAGAATGGGGACATATATGCCCCATTCTTTAGTTGAGATTCTTAGATATTGAATTCAATTAATTTGAACTCAATATCTGCCGGCGATGATAACTGCATTCCAGCTTAAATCATTTCACTTATCACAATTAAAATCTTATCATAATTAAAATTAAAATCTTATCTTAATTCACTTATGATAAGTGAAATTTCGAAAGTCATGGATTCTGCGAACCTTTGTTCAACTTGAATTTTACTAAAATCGGATTCGCATACGTAGTCATAAAAATTCGAGCATTTGTGTTATTGGATATAATTGTATTAAAAATTCAAAGGATTTGGATAAATTGTTTCCTAATGAAAGAAATTGTATGTTAAAGTATAATTCCTTATTACTTACCTATGCTACATCTTAATCTGTTCTTCACTTAAAAGAATATTTTATCTAAAAACTCCATTTTTTTAATTCTAAATAATCTTGAATTTAAGACATGGGATACATTATCTAAAAACATTAATTAAAAGAAAAAATAAACACGGTAACTTAAATTAAAATTTGTTGAGAATGAAGTACTTTTTTAGATTTTATAACAAATATTAATATATACAAATTTTGATAAAATTGTTACACAAGAAATATGTTCTTTAAGATCTACAGGTGAATAATTTAAAAGAGATATGCCGACGCAACTGCAAATCTTTTACCAACGTTTGCGTTTCGAATTCATTTTAAGGATAAACAATGAATATAGTTGTATGGAGTTAAGCCATGAGCAACTGAAATAACCAAATATGGAATTAGATTTCATTACCGTATTCCTGAAAGAAATTTTTGCTTGCATGGTTTCTGTTGTTATCAGTATCTTTGAAATGCAACTTGCATTTGGAAATTTGCATATTTGGAGGAATCTACATAAAATTTATTAATTGAAAATATGGTGTCTGGTTGTTGTTTTTTTCAATGTCAAAGAGCAAATTTTAATAAAATCAGGACCATATCTTAGAATGAAATCAGGAAGTCGGCTCTCAATCCTGTATTGTTCCGTGAATATTACGAAATCTCACATAACTGGGAAATCATCTATAAACTGAAAGGGAATGACGTGACAAGTGCACTTCTAATCATAGTACAGCTGAATTTTTTTAAAAATTTTTCCCCACCTTTCGAAAAAAAATATTATCTATTTTATTACAGCAGGCTCATTCTATTGAAAACTATGTTAAAGCTGAGTGACTACTTTAGTGATATATTTATATGGTTTATTTTTCGAAAGTATTTATTCTATAGACCTTTTATCTAATTATTTCCTTGTACGATTGCGCACTATTTCCGTGGAATACAGAAGTGAAATTATAATAAAATTCTGTTTTTTTTTGTTGGCAGTTATTGAGTTAAATTTGAATTTTTTTTGTATACATGGTTGATTAAGATGATATAATCACTATATTGTTCACTAACAAAAACTTGAATTGTCCTATTTCTGATTGAAAGCATATTCTACTTACTTTTTAATCAAAAATCAATGGCACCCATTCCGAAGATTCTATTGCAAACTAAAGGTGCATATAACATTTGATACATCAACGAAAATTGAATTCGCTTGCAATTGTCTGTAATGGCTATGTCTTGCCTCCAACTCACGCAGATTAGAGTCCACAAAATCATTTTATCCCATGAGAGCAGCACATTTTGCAAACAGTTTAGCAGCAAAAGTTAAACTCTGCTATTCTACGAATTAAATATGACTGAATTTGAAATGAATTCAAATGTATATAGATGTATGTTTCATTTAGAATAGATTAAAATCCCTAATTCCAGTTTATTCCCATTTAGAAATTAAAATAATAAAAATATATTTTAGTAATTAAAGTTCAGCTTGTCGAATCAGCCTTTGCTGTGTAAACCTGGTTAAGACATACCCATTGAATCCATCCAGTTCAAATCTGGCGCACAACAGATGTGGCAAATGTTAAATTGGTGTGTGAAGTTCATGTGAATGTAGAATCAAAACGGGCGCTTTTGTAAATTGTGAAAATGCCTGGCACATTGTATGTGAAATTTTAAACACTTAAGACAAGACCATATAATTCTGTCTCGAAACGCTTAATATTATTGTGAGCTTAAATGACTCCTAGTATTTTTATAGAGAAAAAGCATCATTAAATTAAAAATCTTCAATAAAATGCAGTTTTTACTATGAAAGTGAGAGTAGAAATAAGTGAGCATCAACGACGCTCTGTAAAAATAATTTTAAATTTATATAAACAATATTTAGTACTTCGATAAAGTTTCGACTAAGAGGTTCTAGAATTTCCTAAAAATAGAATTTGTCGAATAGTATGTTAAAAAGAATTTTGGCCCTATTGTTCTTTCAGAATTATAGGCATCTTAATGTTTATTTGAATGAAAAATAAAAGTTATATTCTGATCATGACTGTAGTTCACATATACTGCTTGCTTTAGTGATTGTATAGCTGTCCTTTCTGATTTTGTTTCGCACAGTGAGAAATTTCGTTCTTCAAAAGTTTTTAATTCCTCGCGTTTATTTGCTGCTCTGATAGATATTCTGGGAATTATAAACTGTTCCAGAAATTTTAGATCGAAAAATCTCTAAAGCTCGTGCATCATTCATCGTTAAATCAAAGAAAGTGTTCCAAAAGTTTTGTTAAAGGCAACATGGCTAGAGCAAAAAGACTGTCTAACATGATCATATGAAAATTTAAAGCTAATCGATGAAAAATTATGCCAATTGTATTGAAGGTTGCATACGCTCTAAAATATTTTAGAATTTAAAAGTTTTTGTCTTTGAAGATGAAATAAACCGTGCACAAATTCTGAATTTTCAAGTTTCGTGGTAAAAAGAAAATGTTTCCTTTCGCCTTCTAACCTGAAAAAATTTGCAAAAATTGTTCATAATTAACTTTTTTTTCACATTTCTTATGTAAAAAGAGTAACTAAATTCTTTTTAAGAAAAAGAAAACTGGTAAGAATGTCATCCTTGAAGATCTTATGAAACTTCTCGTGTTTTTGTTTTTAAAAATGTATCGTCTAAACTTCTCGCGTTTTTGTTTTAAAAAATAGCTCCTCTTTTTCTACTATCCGATCAAGATCGAATGGTGCCCTTCTCGCCTAATAAACCTGGCAAAAATTTAACTGATTAATATATAAAAAAATGTATGGTAAATTAAGGAACTTAAGATTATCAAATACTGAATTGTAAAAAATTAAGTAAATGGAAATCAAGTATCAACGATAAAGGCAGCTGTGACATTGGTAAATTATCGACAATATTTAGTATTACTATATAAATATTCTAGAAATGTTCTTTTGAACGTTTTAAAATATTTATTTTCTTGGCTATTGTATTCCTGAACATCTATAAAAAGTATTTCCTGAGATTCTGTATTTTTGTACGTTTATAGTAAATATTTATTACCAATGTTTTTCGTAGAAAGTCGATATAGCTAATCAAAAAGAACGGTAAAAATAAGGGATTGTAAATTTTAAAGTCTTTGGCGCATTGAAATATTTGTACAACGAGTTGAAAACAGGGAAATTATTTCGGATTTTTTAATGTGTTTCGGTAATTCAATTTACATCAATGATATGGTGAAACTTCTAGTGCATTTTTTCAAATGATTTTCAAATTTGGTTTGATTTGATTATATATGAAATTTAGAAGCTCAATAGGGAAATTTATGTTTCTTTCAGGAATCGGCCATTTAGCTATTTCAAAATTATTTTCCAATTCCTACCACAATAGCGGAGCGAAAAGACGTTTCGCCATTATTTAATAACGCCTGTAGGTATATTTTCAATCGGATGGTTTTCACAGTCACAGTTATTTTATTGAAAATGTGAAATATTTTTAAACTATTCGTAGAATGTGTAGAAATTAAAAGAATTTTATCTGATTGACTATTAAAAACTACATACAATCAGTATTGAATAGTCAATCGTGCTTTGCCTTTCAGGTATTTTGTTTCTAAAAGCTCTTGTTTTTGATTATACATACTTTTGGGATTTTTTTCTTCTTTTGCTATTTTATTTATTTATTGGAGTCTTAGTAATCTGGCTGTTTCGATAGTGCTGAATTTCAAGGATAACTAATCTCTTCTGAGTTTTCTGCTTACTGCTATCGATAAATTATCATTTTACATGTGTACATCGCTGTTGTGTATCGTCATTCGTAAATGGTTTTATTTATCTGTGGCTTGCTTTTATTTATTTGTTATTATTCCATTTGCTGTTAATTGCTTATAAAAAAGTATAATCTTGAGCTGAAAAGTAGTTTTCTTTCTATTTTTCCTTTAATTTTGGAGGTTTACTGTCTAGAATTGTTTACGGTTTTTAAATATCTCGCTTAAAAAAAGTAGGAAATATCTTTACTGGATATTTATATATGAAACTTTAATATAGATGGAACAAAAATTCCCTTTATTACTTATTGTCCCGTGGCAATAATTAAACATAAACAAGCATCTAGCCATTGTGCTGCCAAATCTCAAATAATCCTGAAAACTCAATGCCACGCAAATGATTGAGCCTGCAAAAATATTACGAGAAATTATCTGGGAAAGGTCAGCCGTATCTTCAAAAAGTTCATTTCATTAGAAGAAAGAAGATACAACAGAAATCAAACAGGTGTCACACAGAAAAATTGATCGAGAGCGAAAATCGGCATTAAATATCGGCAAATGACTAACGGCTATGAATTATGGAAGATATGGTGATCGATTTTCTTAGTATTATCTCGCAAAAATTATCTTAACTCTCAGATTTTTCTTGGTGATATCCTTTTTTTTTCACGCTCACGTTTTCGTTATTTTGACACTTTCAATTTAATACGCAAACTATTACTAGACAATAATATTATACCATGATCCAAAAAAAAAATGCTTGGGCTCTTTATGAGTATTGAAATTTAAAAAAAGAAAATGCTTTATTTGGGCCATAACTCTGAAGTAGAATTTTTGCTTCAGTTTTTATTTAAAATATACATCCCGAACTGCTACACATGCAAATTGAATAGACTGATAAAATTAAAGATTTTTTTTAAAGTTTGTCGACATCTTTTAAAAATGCATTATTAAAATTTTAATTGCCAAAAAGTCAATCTGAGCAAGATGGCTAGTTAGTTATTTGTTCTTATCAAGGTAAGATAGTGTATTCAGAGGAAGGATCAAAATCCAATAATTCAAAGGACTTTTTTTACCTCGCTCATAGCAAGAATCTTATTCAAACGGATGAGAAATTCATATTTTACGCTAATTATGACATGTTAAACTTGAAGCAATAATTTTGTGACATTGAAAGTTTCATCAAAGTAAAGATTTCTTCTAGATCATCCCAAAATCAATGCCTTGGTATCTATTCAAGTTTATTTTCGATTCTCGAATGATTTAGGTGTAAAGATAGGTTCGGGGTGATATGTGCAAATTCGTCTGCCATTTTTTTGTTCAAACGAAGCAAAATTTATTCCTGTGAAATTTTTAAAATGTAAAATAATTGTCATGTAAGTATTTTGCTTCCTACTGAGAGAAGGTGCATTTTGCGAATAAGCGAGATAGTATTTGTATTCTGTTCGAAAAGTTCCTCATGAAATGTTTTGCCGCTTTAAATTATGTCTACTAAATGTTATCTCAACCATTTGATTCATAAGGGATAAGATTAGCATCTTTCATTACATAAGAATTTTGACGATAGCAAAATATGTTTATGGCATCAAAAGGTTTTTAACGCCATTGATGCGTTTCTTCTCGGGCAGTGGAATATTTTCTTGAGATTAGTTTTTAAATCTTCTGAATAAATGTCGCTGTTTAAAACTAGCTGTCAAAGCGCGATTCAATTTTGATTTGCCTTAATATCAATTTATTGATTTGCCTTAAATACTGCTCTCAGTGATTTTAGAATAAACAATAAACTTTTATATCCGATACTCGGAATCATGGAATATTTTATCCGAAATGAAGGAGATTCAAATACAGCTCTCATTTCTTGCGTTTTAATCTAAAAAGCGTCGTGGGTGCATTCTAGTGGAGTTATCATAGATTTTACACTTGTGGTTGGTTGTTTCGGTCTTTACTGGCGCAAAAGCAATGTTTGGCCATGCTGCGCCAAGCAGAATTTCACTTGTGAAACAAAGTATTTTCATCGTGATTCTTTTCAAATTTTTAATATTTTACCAAAAATTTATTTTGATATATTTGATACTTAGTGAAGATGTTTTTAATAAAGCCATGTCTTTCGTAGCATTGAGAATGCCAACGAACTTAAAATCTCGAATTTTGAAAGATCCGTCTGATTTAATAGGTATAAAATTCTGATGCTCTTTTACTTCTCTGATATTGGATTTTGTAAACTGTTCGGCATTCTCCAAATTTAAATTAATGTATTCCATTAAAATATTACGTGATCCTTTTTATTGCATTAGGCACTTCCAAATAGTTATAAAATTGCCTCCCGCTGCTACTGGGGTCTAAATATAAGCTTCGGTTGCGTGGTATTTGTGCGCAATAAATTTCCCCCTTTCCGCTCAAGTGTCAAGAAAGGCTACCACATTATAAACCTTATCTTTGCATGTAAGATATGGCGATTTTATAATTTACGCCAAATGGTAATCAACTCACTATGAGCGAGAATGAAACTCCTTGTCTCTGATAATGAAACGAAACTTTCTTGAGAAAAATGCTGATGGCACTTACCACGTTTCAAACGAGCGTTGAATATAATAAATATAAAATGTGAGAAATTTGTTTTAAAAATGTATTTATTAAAAGGAATACGTTTATAATTTTCCCACACGAAAGACATTTATAAAAATTTTAATTCTGATGTGCATAATACAAATTTAATCTAATAAAATGAATTATTATTTTTAGTTTGAGTATTTAATCTTTATATCTCTTCGGTTTAACTTTATTTAACAAAATGAAAAAAAATACATAGAAAGGACTTTAAATTCAAATTTAAATGGATATCACTAATGTTTAGTTCTTTCTATATGTATGTATGTATGCTTTTATCTATATATGTTACATAAGTTGATACTTGAAATGAGCTAATGTATTTTTTTACGTTAAAGCTGTTCAAATATTTTTTTTTTTTTTGCAAAATAATAAGCTTTTTGGCTGGCTAAAATAAATGATAGGAATTATATTAATAATTTTAAAAACAGCTGCTGGTTAATTCTAAGGAGAAAGAAAAAAAAAGCATATTTTCAATAAGAAAATGTTGATAATTACTGAAATTCGTTCAAATCTGAAATATATTACTTCCTTTTCTAGCTTATTTTCTGTCAAATTGAACTATACATGATCCAATGTACCGGAAACGACATTCAAATTCAACATCTAAACGGCTACATAAAAAATAAGTATGAAAATAATAAAAAGGCGTTAGAATTTTTTTTAAAAATAAATATAATTTCTAAATAATTCTTTTTCAATATTTCACAATATGCATTATATGGTCACTTACATTTAACAAAAACTGCAAACATTGTCTCTGACATTCAACATAGTTAAAACTGTTCCGCATTTCTGAAAGCTTATCCGCAATTTTTGTTCATTTGTATGTAACTAAAATTTTCTAAAACGTTTGTGGGATTCAATTAAATAACTTGGTAGG
>JAPMOR010057679.1:0-28271 GCA_026543865.1 Argiope aurantia
CAAATTCTAATCCTCGTATAAATTTAACTCATCTTAATTAAATATCGATGATACACAAGAATTCTTACATCCAACCCATTTTCTGCTGAGTTATTCTTTAATTTAAGAAAACACATAAAGAAACTTTCAAAAATTCCTCTCACAAACTGGTAGAGTTCCAGTGAAGAAAGAGAAGACATTTGTTAGACGAATAATTTTGTTCCAGATATTAAATCAAGAAATTTAAATTTTATTCTAAAATCTGAATTCGTATAAAGCAGGGCAAGACCATATGTTCTATTATATCGAGATTCATTCGAAACAAGAAGGGAGTTGAATCATAAACAGAACTAAAAAGACGTATTTCGCCCAAAAGCTTTCAAAATATTGCTTAGTGACCTGAGAAAGGAACTTTGGTGTGGTGGCTTTTTTTTAAAGACATACTTACAGTATATCATGGATGAAAGAGTTACAAGGTCTGTTTCTTCTCTTCTATGTCTCAGAGGGCGAGACTGTCTAGTAAAATATTAAAGAGTCCTCTCTTTTTATTTTACAAATGTTACGGGCGTGGTGTTTTCTCTTAAAGAAATTGATATTCTTAACCCTTCCGTTTGGCTGAACCGCAGAGCGCATTATTTTCTATTCTTAAGGTGTTGCTTCACAAATTGAAGCAAATGAAGGTTGATGCATCATTAATTCTACTTCTACTGTCATTTATTATATTCTACAAGTAGATTATTCAAGAATATTTAGCATTTTGATGCACCGTTTTCAAAATAAAGCAATTTATTTCTAACATGGCTGTAAGTTTCAATGCCTGGTTACTGATTACAAATTTATACAAAATGCAGCTTCGCATTTGTTTGTTCTTATTCATAAAATTGGTATTTAAGGATGGAATTTATTCCTCTGCACTTCTTTTGCCATTATGATTCACAAGCATTATGTTCTTTGTTAATATAAAGTAAATATAAAGTTAATAATATAAAGTTATAATTCTGAAAAAAGCTGAAAAAAATACCACTTACGAAACAATTTAAGATTTGAAATTTAAATTGCTACCACAATAAAGTAAAAATATTTTCAAGAATCGAAATTAATTATTTTGTGTTTACTATATATATATATATATATATATATATATATATATATATTAATAAGTGATTTAAATTTGAAAAAATATAAATTAGTACTTCCACAATTATTAAAATTACAATATATTGCAGGTAAATTTATAAAAATATTTTTCTACCATAAAAAATTATTTTTTGTGCTCAAATTTATGAGGCAATATATTTAGTTATATAAAGACTAATTTTCAAGATTGAATAAGGGGTTCTTAATTTTCCAATGTCGATATAATATCGATTTCATGCTTGATAATTAGCTGGACTAAGACATATAGACAGTAATTTTCATGCTGATGAAAGTTTGGGAGATATTTTTTTATTCATTTTAAAAATTCAATAAAACTTTAATACATTTTTTTAAAATATTTCAAATTCCACTTTATCTATATAATATTATCTACGGAATTGAATTAATATTATGTTAATGCAGAATGACTCTTAAGGTTATTTGTATATTATATGAATTAAAGTGTAGAATATTTTCGCTAGCTGAAAGATAAAAGATTTCATAAATGACATAAAAAAAACTAATCCTTTTTGTAAGAAAATAATGCATCATGAGGTTGTTTCTTATTGAATTTGAAAATCGTCATCTAAAGCATAGAAACAGCGCATTATTTTGTCAAATAAAATGACGAAACCTGACTGTAAAAAATTTCAAATAATTCTCCATTATATCCTTTCATTGGTTAATACTCTTCATCAAACCTTTTCAATATTCTTGTAGTTTCATATTTCATAAAATTCAATAGATAATTTATAATATAGTTATTGCCATGCACTATTACTAGAAATTTAAAACCTAAAGCTCATCAAGCAACTAATTGTGAGAAAATTGTTTCACTTAAAGGGAAAGACTTAATATGAATTACTTAAAATTAGACAGGGACATTAACCAAGAGATATGTAAAACTATTTCTTAGAAAAGGACAGTCGTAATCAACGCAAATGGATGGTAACACCATGGAATACCTTTTAAATCACTTTCATAAGGAAATATTTGTTACTGTTAATTTCTAGACTTGTTAACACTTTTCTTACGAATGATCTCGTTATTTCCTTGAGGCAATTATTACACAATTCCAGAGGATATAAGGGAAATAAACAAGAGGTATCGTGTATCTGAAAACACATAGTTCAAGGATGTCCCGAGGGTGCTGCTGCAAATGCACTTTTCTCCTTATTCACGCTCCAGCAAAGGTGATTATGGTTTATACCCTTGCAACACTCATTACATCCTTCGAGCACTTATCAATTAAATCTTTAAAGGAGGATGCTTGTATATTTGAATTGAATTTGCATAAGTCTCTTAAGACACAGTGATGGTTGAATAGTTTTATCGTACATCTAATGAGATATCAAATCTCCAAAGGATACTTTCACGGAAGGAAACTGAATACCGGGCTGGTAAATAAGAGCTAAATGAGGAAACCAGATCAGAACTTGTGCAGGTGATGTATTTTGGAAGTTAATGTGCTGGTTAAATTAACATGTTTAAATGCGTCGCCAAAATTTCGAGATTTGAAGGTGTTTGACCAAGTATGATTTAAAATTATTATTTTGTGATGTATGTTTGCTTAAGGTAGACAAATTTAAGGATCAAGAGAATGAATTCAATATTACTTTCTTCGTATTTAGCATAAATAGAGTCCTAGAATCATAGCAAAAGTCTATACTAAAAGAATTATAATTTGGTAAGAAATACAAAAAAATATTTTAAAAAAATTCAGATAAAATTTAAAATGATTATTCAGATATATAAATATTAAATTTTATTTTGTAATTTGGAGTTGATAAAAATATATGGCTTTGAGTAAACTGTTTTCCTAAAAATCAAATTGTTAATTGCAAAACAAATTTGCAATTATATTTGTCGGAGAAAAAATTGCATTTAAACGGATAGTTTTATGTACGGTTATTAAATAGATGAAGTCATATGTATTCTTAATCATATATAATAATCATATGTATTCCTAATTTACTGCAATGCATTCCAGTAAAACGTGCGACCAATCTCTTTCTTTAACTTCCCTATCATATTCATTTAGGAACGCAAACTAATAACAATCAATGTACCATTACTTTTTTATAAAGAAGTAAAAAAATACATTGATTAATTTAATGTAATTACCAAATCTACAAAGATAAAGATTTTTTTAATCATCAGATATCTTGGATCAATTTTTTTGAAGTGATGTAACACTGGTATGAATTCTTTAGCAATTAATAATTCTGATATATAACTGTATCCTCAATAATAAAAACATCTTCAGAAAAATTTAAAATAACTAAATATCAGATTAAGTAGATGAATTAAAAGTTTCATCATTAATTTTGAAAGGTATTTTTGGAAAACTACTATTTTATCATTTACTATCATTCATATATTATTACTGCCACTTTATACTTATTTTCCTCTCGATATGGGGTTTAGTAATCAAATGAAAATTATTTTACAAAAACTTAATAATATAGCTTAATAAGAAGTATTTCATTATAAAATTTATTAAATAAAATAGCAAAGGAAAATTAAAGACATTTATTTGTAACAGATTTCTAAATTCATTTAAAACATGACTGATAGTATTTCCAAAATTTAAAAAATGTTGGGCATTTGGAAAAGATCCATACATAAATTTATTTCAGATCCGAATTTTTATGGTGTCCTTTTGTTTTTCCAATTCTGCGCCATGATTTCAAGAACACAAACCGATTCGAAACCGATCTTTTTTGCAAGTTTCGTGATTTGGGGTTGGCAGCAACTGCAATGCAAATTTGGCTACTATTTAAACTCGCTTCGTGTAAATATTTTTTAGACGGAATATGAGAAGTGGTTTAAGTTATTTGATCGAGGTGGAAGAGAAGTTAGCTGCGTGCAACTGGTCTGTAGTTTCACCATTTTAAGATAGTTTCTTTCAGTTCGTTTAAATGTTAGACAGAAAGGACGAATGTTTCCAATCTGTGGACCAAGGTTGGATAAGATTTATTTGAACTTTAATTTTAACATTTACAGAATTATTGATTGCTGCAGTAATGAGCACATTGACTTTATATTTTATAATCAATAAAAGTTATTTTAAGAATTCTGCTTTCAATTTTATACTTCCTCGACATAAAATGTCTCTGTCAACTTTGCTAAAATTTGGGTTAGTTTACTCAGAGGAATAACAAAATATATTTCTTAATGATTTTTTATTGGTCACAATATATCTATAAAAGTAAAATAATTGATTTTGTACATATATAAGCTATATTTATTGTAAATCATACAGAAAAAGAAGATAAATGTTTTAATTTTTCTAATTTTAAGAAGTGAACAAATTAAAATTGAATTATTTTAACGCTTACCACAAATTATATGAATATAAGTAATATATAGTAACGCAATATAATGCTTTTTTCTCACGTGAATGTATAAGATGTATATGCATATTAAACAGAAATATACGGCGGAATAAGCTATATGAACATTAATTATAACTATGAAAATATAACTTTATATATGCCTACAAAAAAACAACAAAATTTCCATAAACAGGGTAAATTATGTTGTATTGGGGGAACTATTTGCTGGCTATCATATAGCCACATCTAAACTTATGATAATGCTCTAATTGCTTTTAACACAATTCCATTAGATCTGGGCTCTTATCAGAGGCTGGAATAGAAAGAAGGAAATTAAAATATTCTATGGAATAAATATTTTGGAATAGGAAGATTATTCGTAAATAAATTCTCAAATATATGACTGGAAAATTAGATTAAAATGTTATTTTGAAAGATTTCCATTTTATATTTTTGACAACATCAATAAAAATACCTTTTTGTTTTACTTCAATAATTGCAGCTTTTTTTTAAATCAATTCATGGAAAGGTTTTAAAATATTCATTATTATGTAGCATTTTATAGAAAAAAAATCACTTCGCATTTTGAGGTTATTTTTTCTGAAGATTGAATAAAGATTCAATTCTCTATTATAATGATATCCAAGTTTTATTTTAGTATTTTTATTGTGATTGTAGATTTTAGAAGGGGAATTGAAATGTCTGAATATAATATTCTAGTTTTAAGTTTTCATCTTTATCTTACTGATCGATAAACGTTTGCCTTTTGGCAAGAAGAAGGATTCTTGTGGGACAAAAAAATAATAAAAAAAATCCTGGAAATGAAAATCGGTGGCTCCCAGGAGAGCATAAAATTATGCCCAATAATCAAGGTTTTCCCCTCTTTTATTGAAGCCACTCAAGTCCGATAATATAGGAAATGTTTCAGAGAAGCAGAAGATGGAGTACTTGGGATACTTAGACATGCGCCAATCTCTTTGGGAAATCGCTCCCAATTTTCCATTGCTTGAAAAGTGCAGACTCTGTTCTCATATGAATAGATGTCTGATACTTTGCCAATTCACATAAAAGAAAAACAAACCAGAAAAGAAAGGGAAAAAAAATCGGCCTGGAGATCACTTCCCTTTAAATATTCAGTAGCTGTTCACGTTTGACAGGCGAATTTCAGGAGAGAAGTACCTTTAGCACTGCGTAATCCTTAACCAAATTCCACCCCTTCACGATCACGTACAAAGATCGCGAGTAAAAATACGACTGCTCCGTTTGGGACGAATCCAAGCGTCGATCGACGTGTCTGGAATGCACCGTAGACAAAAAAGAAACGTGACCGTTTCAAGAAAAGAGGGAGGGTGCTCACGAACCGCTTTCACCGTTTTATTCTCTCCTTTTATTACGATTATTGCTATTATCGTTTGACGATGAACATCGCGAGGGCGTAATGCACTAAACGCATGGTTTATGAGGGGTGGCATCGAAATAAATACAGAAAATAATGTGGGAATGACAATAAAATATTTCGATATGGACCACGTGATGCGGTGAGAGTTGAGTGGTTTCCTCGTCCTCACTTCGTATTTAATAACCGATCTTACGAAACACGCGTACTTTTTGTCGCAGTAGAATGAAATATAGTAAACGTGGGGTTTTCTTTATCGACACGTAATGGTTGCTGATAGGATAAGGTTACTGATGCGTCATCAAAGCGAATAGGACACAGAAGGCTTATCCAAACATATACGGCGTTATTTTTTGATCGTGGTGTTTTTATGGTAGAGATATAAATATACCTTGGTGATTTTTAAATGCTTTTTTCGCTTTATTTGAAATTGTGTGCAAGTGATATGAGTAAAAAACATGGAAGACTCGTTGAAATTTGGAATGAAGTTGAAAATAAAAATGCAGTTATAATAGTGAAATTCACTAAAATTCAAAGACATATTACTCAATATTTTCTTATGAGTTCAGAAAATCTGGAATTATTAAGGTCAGTTATTTGCATTTTATATCAGGCTCTATTTTTTTTCTTTTGTCTTATTCTAAGGAAAGAGTCCTTATCAATCGCATTTCCTTTTATTTCACGAGTAACCATGTTTTCTGTTAACTTTTATAAATGCTTGGATTTCCCATTTTATGTAAAGAAAGGCTTTCAGGCACGAATATTAAAAAAATAAAGATTCGGAATCGAAATTGCAATGGCAAAATGTACCTTCAGTTTCAAATATATACTTAAAACCAATATATAAAGAAATGAAAACATTGACATGTACATTGTCATGATTAAAAATGTTTGACAATGATTAAAGTCAATTTGAGAATTTTCTTCTGATTTCTTCTTACTTTATTAAATATGCTAAACTAATTTCTGTTTTAATAATAAAACACCCGTAAAATTAAATTTTAAATTAACTGATTCAAAATTACTGATAAATTAACTGATTCAAAATATCATGATGGAGCAGGATTGATTCTTTCATTTTAAAATCATCCACCATTCCCTTAAAAATAAAAGAACTTATTATTTAACAACTATATATTCATAGCAAGTTTCCTTAAATTTAAAGTTAATAATAGATTATATTTCCACTAGAATTTAAAGATTCTTATGCCAGAAATAAGAATTTATTTTCACGCATTTTATTTTGCTATTTGAAAGTGACTCCATGTAAATAATTGCTTGTAATTCCTTAGTGTAACATCGTTATTGATGGACTATATTGAAATTGTAATTAAATTCTGTTATCCTATTCAAAACAGTGCATGGTTCACACAAATTTTAATATACTAATTATTTAAAATTATCTATGTATTATTGTGGCATCTAATTATATGAAAACAAAATCAGATAAAATGAGCACAGCATCACAAATGCACTTCTTTCCTGCAATAAAATAATGTTCAAGTTACAACCTGTTCAATTAAACCCTCCGTCAGTCGTTAAATGACTTTTTAAAAACTGAAATTGTATTATATTCTTTCCCCCTTATAAATTAGATTTAATTTACAGTTACCTACGCTTTTAAATGATTCTAGTTAGTTAATTTATTTCCATCATTTATGAAATGCATATTTCAACAGTATAATATTGTACTGCAAGAACATGAGCATAGACTTTCGTTCGTGTGCGGTACACATTTAACTTACTTCTTTGCTGTACTTAAAATCAATGTCAGATGTATAAGCGATGTTCCTTCAACGGTACATCTCTTATCTCTTTTGAGAAAATGATCAATTTACCATTAATGAGAATAGTATACATCCTCTGTGGACAGCAGAAGAAAACCAAAGACCAACTCCCGGAAGTATTAAGCATCTTTGAAATCACGTTAGTGATCGTGATGGGCGGAACAATATGCCTTATTTAAGTGCAATAAGTGGATACAAATCGTCTCTCACTGAAAATGAGTCTTGACAGGTCTCTTAATTTTATCAGAGAAACTCAGTGTCACTCGGCAATGACTTATAGATGCATTAAACTCGTTATAAAAAAATAATATATTTCTTTGTAGATAATGTAAATAAACTAAGTTATCAGATTTATTATATCATAAAAGCGTAAATAAATTCTTGCTTTCGATAGAACAAATTTTAAAGAATGCTAATTTTCAGGTCATTATAAAAATAAAATTTTATATGCAAACTACCTTATTTAAATCGATTCTTAATTCTGAAATTAGGTTGTAAATATATGCCAATGTAAAAATGACTTTTTCTATCTTGGAATCTGCAGCAAGATGTTGAGACGACTCAAGCGCATTAAATCAAAAGGGATTCAAAAATATTAGCACAAATGGAAAGTTGTAATGTATTTATTCAAAATCAGTTTTGTTTAATTTAAGTTTCATTTTCCATGGGAATAGTATTTGGAACTGATCTCAAAATCGAGAAATGTAGTCAGATTGGGAGATGGACATCTAAGTCAAATTAATACAGTAAATCAATGGGCTGACATTGATGCGATAATGCTGTTAATTTGACGTATATCCTGACGATAGGGTATCTCCTATTTTAGGATTCAGTTGATCAGCGGAGTATTGCACGTTGCTTTACGTTAGGGCTCCTGCATAATTAAGGCTCAAATCTTGTACAATCTTGTCTAGAAGCCAAGACTCTTGTAGGTAGATCATTGTGATAACATGATTGTTAAGACAGGTCTCATGAATTAGATTTCAAATACATTAGCATAAAAGTGGAAACTCTCATGTTTCACATATAAACAGGCTAACGTATAGAAAATATTGATATTAATTTTTTTAATAAAATAAATATTGTCCTATAAGACATAAAATACATTTATTCAGCAGTTCGGTTAAAGCGAAAAGATTACTCATATTTTAGAGAATAATATCAAGAGAGGAAGATGTAAATTATTTTAGCAAGGCTAATTTTAAAATTTCGCTTCCTCGTCCTTTTAAACTTTCTTAAATATGATACAGACTATAGTGTTTGAAGTATAGTATTGGTTTTAATCAGCTAATAATTATTAAAGTTACTTTTTTGCATTTATATGACAGTTCCAACATAAATGAAATTCAGCAACAAATAAATATAAAATTGTTGATATTGTATAAAGATTTTTACTATGGTAAGCGTGCCATAACAAATTGTATTGATTGTGGGAAAAAAATAAAAAAAATCCTTTTAGTATATAATTATTATTATTGTTTGCTTCAAAACCTATTTATAATTAAATGTAGTCAAACTATCTTTCTCTGGGATATTTCAATTTATTACACCGAAGAAATTTCTGCATGTTTTAAAAGGGAAATGTTAGTAGTCTTTGCATTTTAGGCAATTAATTAAAATGAGGAAGGCAGGTCAGCGATTTGCTGGAACTCAGCGAAAGCGTAGACCAAGACATCTGAGCCTTAACAAATGACCTATGTATTCGATTTAACTTTGACTCTTTGATAATTCCATGAAGTAATTACTATCATTTCAGCATTAATCTTTAAAGTAAAATACTTGATAATTTCAGTTGAATAGTTTCTCATGTCGTAATATGGTGTTCTTGTTCTACTTATATTTCTATGCTAGATCTTGTAGCATTTAAAATGTATCATATCACAACAGTAATTGATTTATTCTTTCCAGAAGCAAAGAGTTCTCATGAATCAAAAGCAAATATGAATTTGGAGTGCATATTTTTAATATAAGAAAAGTAGTTTAATGCTAAATTATTTTTAAATTATGTTATTTATTAGTAACTTTTAACAGGAATTGTTATAATTTTTGTTGATTTTCTCCTGCTTACATAATGGTTTTCAAATGTTCAAATCTGTAATGTTAAAAACATTTGCAAACATTTTGTTGCACTTCCGTTTCAATTATACATTTACAGTATCTAAGCAATTAAACTGATTCGAATTTTTGAAAAAAAATGTTGAATAATTTATTTTAATATATATTAATTATACACATTCATTAATTATACACATATTATTTATATGAATAATCAATTACTTAGAATAAGTTTTACTTACTTTTCACAAAATATAGAGTACTTTTGTAGACATATCTATCAAGCAGATATCTTTGATAAATTTCAGAGTATGTAGAAAGAATCAAAATTAAGTTATAACAGAATGACAAAAACGGAATGAGATCGCTTACACAAATGACTTTGAAGGTCAAATTTGATGAAATGATACATTTCTAACATTTGCTTTGCAGCAAAATTTTGAATTCACCTCATTTTCAATTTATTTTGTAAAGCCAAATTCAGATCTATAGGGGGGAAATTAGTAATAATGTATATTTCAAATTATTAACAAATATTTCTTTATATGCGCCTTCTTTAAAAATATTTCAATTCACATGTTATTCTAAAATTATATTAATGCAGCTTAAAGTTTCAATGTGCATTTTTATATCTGCTTGGTCTAAGAAGTCCTATATTCAGATTTGATTCTCTCATTAATATCTATCAAAACTTTTAATTTTTGAAATAAATGTTATTTATATTTTTGCAATGTTTTGCCAGATTTATTTTTATTATAACAATAATTGTGATGTAAATAAATGAATATTTTTCTATGAAATAAATTTTGTGATGTTTCTGACTTCATAAAAATATAATAATCAATAACTCATTTGTATTTTAAGATATTATTATAAAATTGAATTTAAAATATCAATCATACAAAGGGTGTTCAGATGAAAACGTACGAAACGATACTTTGGGTAAAAATGAAGACTTTATTTAAAGTAAACACCATAGGCCAGGGCACAACGATCCCATTAATTAAGGAGCCGAAGAATTCCTTTTGCCTTGACTAGAAACAGTCTATCACAGCGTATTTGCGTTCGACGAGTTGAAGCGCTTCCCTTTCAGAGGTTTTTCAGGGGACCAAATATATGAAAATCGCAGGGTGACATGTCCTAGCTGTAGGGCAGATGGTCGGACTGATCCCACTTGGCAAGTTCTGCGTGTGTGACCCTGGAGACGTGTGGACGAGCGTTATCATGAAGCAGAACCTCACTCTCCGTGAGTAGGCCTCCTTCTTTTGTTCTTGATGGGCTGCGCAGTTTTCGGAGTATCTCAAAGTACACATCGGAGTTAATGTTTCTTCTGAGTTCGAGGTATTCAACATTATATGTCAACTGGACGGCGCTCTTTATTAGAGCCTATGCTCTCTCCTGCGCACGCGAGCCCCAAGCGTGCCTCGATCTACGCCTGAGACACCAATTGTTTCAATAGATGTCTCGCTACGTTCTCCCATAGCGGCATAGACAAATATGTTAACGGTTACGTTGTTACGACGTTTCGTAACTTTTCATATGAACACCCCTTGTAACTTTTCCTTACGGATTTTTCATAGTTATATCGTATTTATACGTCATCCATGAAACAAAAGAGAATATGAAGACTTTTTAACATAATAATTCATCCTTCTGAAACGTGAAATAATGTATTTTCAATAGTTGAGAGAAGATTTTTAAGTACATAGATAAATATGGAACAATCAGGAGTGATATTTGTCGAACCATAATATAATATTTACAATATATTTGCATTTCAAGAACGTTCAACATCCTTCTAAATCTCTTTCTTTTATAAAGTCACATTTCATTCATAAAACCTACGAGAATCTTGGCAACTCCATTATTATGCGCTAGGAAAAAAAAAGAGCATAATTTATCACAAGTTTTAAATTAACGATTGCAGTGAGAAAGATATCAACTATCCTAGTCTTCGTTTGATTGCAAAGATCTTCTCAACTCGCTTTGCATATCACATTATTGAAAATCTATCGCTGGTATCAAACGAAACAAGCGATTAAATAAAATATTAATCTTTTGCAACGAGGCTTAAGGCGGAGCAACAACAACGTGACATTTACGCTCATGCATATGCAGAGATTTCGGTTCTAGCTTATCAAAAATGGATTCATTATGGATCTGTTTACGACAGACTATGTTCATCCCTCCCGCAGCCTTACTCGTCTTTATGCATTTTAAATGCACCGTCTCTGTGTGGAAAAGATGCAACGGATCTTGTTCCATTCATCATCTTTTGAAAGCAATCAGGGCTAAAGAGTGATCATTGTTTTCCTGGCAGAAATGGAATTTTATTCTCCAATCTTCTGGCATGTTTCATTTCTCTGGATATCTTGCAGTTTTGCGAGCGAATGATGATTAACTCAAAGCGAATCTACTTTTGCGGATGATGAAGCATTTAATCATTATCATTGTTCTCAAAATATTTGAGTTATCATTTTCGACGAATATTTGCTACCTTTTGTTTCGTTATAGCAACAAGATACCTCTTATGGAATTGATTCATAAAGACTTTTCCCTTGGAATGAAAAAGATACATATTTCTACATTTATATGCATTTATTAATGTTTCTATTTCAATCCCTTACTTTTAATGCAATCAGTTTTTTAAAAATGCGTAAGCATTTATGCCTGAAACAACTCAATTTATAATTTTATTTCGCGATTTGATGAAGGGAAATTTTATAAATATGTTTTTGTATCTTTAGAGTGCCATTTTAATTGAAATCAATAGCTGACGCTTAATGTTCAACACATTTATTTAAAAATAAATTATATATTCCTACCATTTCAATATTACGATTTTGAAGGGCAAATTACAATTTTTTGAAAAGTATGTAGATATGTTTAAACTTTCCTAAATATTTTGTTATTAAATTTTAAATATATATATATTTTTAAATCATAAATTGTGAATTTTTACACATATTACAGATATGCATGGATTTTCTCTTCATATATTGTTAAAATTATAATAATATTAACTTTTAAAGTTTATGATTAGTTTGCATGAATTATTCGTATCATAGATAATTCTAATGGGCATAATATTTGCTTCATATATCATATAGTACAATCACTTACATAATATGATTAATTATTTTTATTTGAAAATATTTAAGACTAATTAAATGTAACAAAAACTGCTGAAAATATGAGAAAGGTGGAACACAATAGTATTTCTAAAAAAAATATGTTGTAAAATATTAATGTAGACATATTCACAGTAGTAAAAACAGGGAAAAAATCAAAGATTATGGGTGCTAACAGTAATTATATCATATTCATAACAATGGGCATTTAAGTAATATTCAAAATGTCAGGCATTTTTAAAATATGTTTATGAGCCATATTTATTTCTATGAATTAAAATTTGGTATAGTTGCTCCAAATTTGGTACATATTTCAAAAAATGTTTAATTATATTTTTCCTGCAGACCTCTATAAAAATTTTTAATTCAAGAATTTACATTTCCTCAATGTATGACTTAAATAAACATCTACTATTCATGGTAAATTCACTTCATATATGATTATTGAGGGACTTAAAACTTAATAATTTGGCATTTTAATCATATTCAAGTTTTTCTTATTTGATGCAACAAAACAAAAAAAAATATTTTATTGCATACTGTTAAAAAAATATGTATTAAGCTTTAAATTTCAATTTCATAAACGAAAAGGACCCAAAATAAGTTGAGTGAGAACAGATAAAACCTTTTAATAAATTATTTTAAATATTATTACAATCTATTTTTCTCAAGTCCAATCTGTTATTAAAAAAATGAAAAAGTTTCATTTTGGTTTGATTTTGGATGTATGCAAAATATTTTGATGAAAATAAGAGAAACATTTTGGAGCATTGCACTAAATATAACCATACTTTGTATATCTTCTTAAAGCTCATAATAAGGAATTTTTAAACAGAATTTTAATGCTAATTTCCAGTAATTATAAATGATGACCGATGAATGCCATTTTTATAAAAAGGGATTGTTTGTTTTCCAGAATGCTAAAGTTAGATTCAATCTTAATTTTAAAAGGGCTAAACATAATGTGAAATGGAATTTTTTTATATATAATTACAGACAAATATTTTTATCTTGATTTCGTAAAATAATTTACCATCATTTCATCAATATAAAATAACAATTCTAAATATCCACATTCCGTCATAGCCACTGTTATACCAAAGGAATAATATTATAAAATTATATTAAAATTGTTTGCAAATTTCTGTGAGCAATAAATCGAATGTGTGCTTGTTGGTGTTCTACATGTTAAACAATTTGTCGTAAGGTTAACAGATTTGACTGAAACATGCATTATAGGAAATGAATATTACCTGTTGGCGGGATTTCGTTGATTTCAACTAAAATTTTACCTAAATATAAATTTATAAAATTTTGGATTTTATTGCCGATAAATTTTGAAAATATTATTTATCGACATCATTTAAAAATGTTAAAAATAATATTTTAGATATCGTTCAGATAGCCTTAAATAGTCAATAACTATTAAATATTCTTTTAACAATTTACTAAAAGAACGTTTTGTCTGTAACGCACATCAATTCATTTTAATTTTATGATAAAATAAAAAAAATCATTTCAATGCAAACATTTAATATGATTTGCATCTTGTATTACTTAAAACTATGAAATGAGTGATACATAATTTTTCACATTGCTTGGTAATTTAGCAATGAATTGCATCTTTTTTTTTTCACTTTTCATAAAATGATTACAGGAATTTGTGCATACAGTTTTCTGTTAAGATCTAATGAAACATTTAACCTATGTATACATGTATATATTCAGTGTAACTACAGTTTTTTGTTTTTTTTTTGGTAAATGTTAAACCAATTAATTTGAGTGTGACCATTTAACAGCTGGAATCCACTGCATATTTTTGCTTGAGAAATAAGAAAAAGTAAAGATGGCTCTCAGTTGAATGCTATTTGTTTCTAGCAGTTCCTATTTGTGATTTGACAGTATAAGCGAATTTAATATTCATAAAAAACAGAATTAAATTAGCGGAAATATACGTAATGATATTCATTTAGAATAAGAGCAAGGTTGCGGTAATAACACATCTTAAATATTTATATCAAACCGGTGTTTAAAAAGCCCTTTTCTAAAATAACTATGAATATTAAATTATGCAAAAAGATTCCTTGTATTTACACTCAATCAATATTATCGGAAAATTAATTGGTCACAAAGGCGGCTAGCTTAAAATATATAAATATATATTTGTGTTGAATATTATTATGGGGGCCGAAAATAAAAAAGCGAAACATTTCTTTCAGCAGCTAAATAACATTTATAATACGTCGAAAAATATTTTGAAATGAAAACAAACTGTACTCTTAACATGAAACCTCCATTAGCATAAAACCACAATAACATTTAGCACTTACACTATCATGGAACTCAACCATTAAAATATTTTCTTTCTTTGCATTGTTAGTGTTTATAAGAGACTAATAAAAAAAATCACTTTAATATGCTATAGTATTTTTGAAAAAATGAATGCAATGTATGAGTGTTTTTGTTTGATTTTTAGCATCAAGGATTTAATTTCTATTGCATTTCGAGAAACATAAAACTGAAATTAAAATTTATATACTGAGATAAACAAATTAGAATATGGAATATACAAAATATAAAAAACTTGCAGTTAATTGAGTTTTTGAAAGTTGACATGGCATTTCTTCTCGGTTTAAATTTAAGCATCGCTCCGGTTGTAAAATCGAATTATATAGTGATTTGAAAATCCAGAATATATAATCAATTAACATCCCATGTTATATATTCGAACATTTAAATGGTAATTCATAAAAGCTGGGTCATTTTTGATACCTAGTATAAGACAAATCTATCCCATACACACTTGTCTAAAGAGACTACGAAGCAATCTAAGTGACAGTTTTCGATGTTTTCCTCTTTTTCCCAATTTTCTTCCTTTGTCCACTTAGAGTGTATGGGATAGTGTTGATTTTTGGTACATTTGTTATATCTCCAGAGTGTCAGTGTCAACTATAATTTCATCTTCAATAAATTTAGATGCATTATTTATGATTACAGTCTAGATTATCAGTTACATTAATTTATTTTTTGACATGGAAATGCTAGACGTCCTTAATAGTAATCTGGAGTTAGTTAGAGCGATTTTCTTTCAAATCAGTATTCTGAGAGGAAATTTTTATTTATATCCTCGTTTCATCTTTCGCATAGCTTTTGAGAGTGGCAGCTTTTCAAGTAGGATTTATAAGAATTGCTTTCTGGAATAAACCAACAATCGACAATGCTGCTTCACAAGTGCTACTTTTTAATATTTCTGTTTTTTTAGGTGGCAGATGCACCAGATATAGTAAGGTTACAGACAATTTAGAGAAAGAGCAGAAAGACCGGAAAGTAAGGTAAAGCTGTTAAAGTTTAACTGCAGATTGAAATAATATATATATAGCAGGAGATAAAATAAACGAATGTAAATTAATAAAACTGAAAGATGACGATTGTGATGCAAACATAGATGAGACATCGGCAGTGCCAAATTTAGACTGGTGATTTTTTTTTTAATTCTATGGAATATTCGATATAAGTTTTAACACATCCGCAACTCCCCTCAGGGTGGCATCTCAGAAAGGAGGAAGAAAAACCTCTTTTATGGTGATTAATTTTGCCCCTCCCTAGTAGGTGTACGAATGATGAGTATCTATACCCTACCAATGACGGGACACGCATCCTATGGGAGTGGTTGTACCATGGCCGGCTGTGACATTTAGGACTCAACTATAGTTCCCGCCTATGCTGTCGTCGCATTCTGATCATTCAAACATTCCTTTGGGTTTCGGACGACCGACTTAACAACTTGTGGTTTACACCTTTACATATCGTTTATCCATCTTTTTAAAAATCCGTTAGGAATTAAATTTATCATTTTTGTATAATTTTATATTAAGACATTCAATGATTACTTTTTACTTGTTTCGAATACTTTATATTCGGTTTAGCAAATTAAGCTACTGACAAGTAAAATCATAAGGTTGTTATTCATTACATTCAAAATTAAGAAATCTTAATTATTCGAAATGAGCATTATATTACATTTCAATAATAGTAATTGGAAAATTGGTTTTTTTATTTACTGTTTACTATAATATTAATAATTTTCTTTCACCAAAATTGGGAAAAACATGATGACGAAATATATTCATAGTAAATAAAGAGAGCGAAGACAACAATAAAAATAGGCTGGGATTCTAAATGTATATTTATTTATCTTGAAACCAAATTTTCTAAAAGAAGATTTTCATTAAATGATTATATGGAAAAAAGCTGAATGTTATACACACTGGTAGTTTAATTTTCTTCCTTTCTCTTGAGCTATATATTTGATTGCGTTTAAACATAAGTCACATGCAAAAGAAATTATGAAACCTTTTTTACATATCAAATAATGTTAGAAAACGGAAATTTATGCTTTAATTAACAGGGTTGAAGTTTTGTTTTAGGTTCATTTGATGAAATTGTAAACCTGTTATCTTATATTTTAATTAGTCATCTGATCTGTGCAATTGATTAAATTTAGCTTTACTTGTTAAAAAACAAATCCCGATTCTTTTTTAAATTTATTATTATTTGAAAACTAAAATTGTTGTTAATGCCAGAAAGCAAGCTGGAGAGGACAATAAATTTAAACTTCCTTACCTTTATGTAATACTTCAATGTATGATAGAGCAATCCAGTTGCATCAGGGAAGACGAAAGAATACTATGAAAACAACTTTATTATAACGAACTTATTTTTGAAAATAAAAATTGCATGTACAATACAATCCATAGCCATCTTCAGGTTTTAAATATAATACGTAGCATAGGCAAGCATATATACTCTACAAACAATCCGAAGATAAGTTATCAGTACTTATTATCGCATAGACTAAGTCAGTCTATTCCAAATTAAATAGCTGTGAAAGTAGGTGTAAAGAAATATGGCAAGCTCAAATTAATCACAAAAAATCTTAAGGCAATAATGTTTCAAATTTCATAACAAAAGGCACGAGAGACAATTTGAATTTAGAAACGAATGCAAATCCTTTCATAATTTAAATGCAAAACTGCCCAAAAATAATTTATAAAATCGTATGATTTCTCGAAATACGTTACATCACTATATATATAAAATCAAATGTAGAAATACTGAGCGATATATTTTACTATTAAGATAAAGCAAACTATGGCACGAAAGATCACACTACCAACAACAGACTTTTTTCAAGGGTAAAAAATAATCCATAATAGGACCTTAGCATATTTTTTTAAACGCTAACGGCCGGTCTGTTTTCCAACTTAGTGCAAACCCCATTACACTGTCGAAAGAAAAGTTAACCGATTTTTCTTTCCTTGTCTTTTACAGCCGCTGTGTCTCACCTTTCAGGGAAATGGAAGGTGAGGGGGGGGCAGCGAAAGTAGAGGACGGAAGAATTAAGACGAGACGCGGGGAGCAATTTCTGCTCGTTATTCCCTTATCCGGTTCTTTTAAGGGCTGCGAGTTACTTCACACCGATCCTCTATGCGAATAAAATGGAATTAAAAAAAACTTTTTTTGGAAAAAAATGATGGAAACCTCGTTAAAAGTACTTAAATGTGGCGACTTTCATTGAAATATGCAAGGGTGTGTCGCATATGGTAGAGTGGTTCCATTGAAAAGTCTTCGTAAGCAATTAAAAGTTAGTTTCTGTGGAATAAAATTAGAAATGTACTGGGATTTCAGTGTGGTTGGGTTCTTAGAATAAAGAAGTATGCTCTAGAGGTGTCACAGCTTTACTTAATTTTTGTTTGCTTTAATGAATTCAAATGAGTTCTTTATTAAGTTGTTTGAGTGCAAGCGGTATAGGATGGAATGAAAGAAACTCTTTAGATACAATGATACTCG
Source organism: Argiope aurantia (assembly GCA_026543865.1). Lineage (NCBI taxonomy): Eukaryota > Metazoa > Arthropoda > Arachnida > Araneae > Araneidae > Argiope > Argiope aurantia. The sequence continues at coordinate 18,674 of JAPMOR010057679.1, forward strand.
TATCTAAGAAACAGCTTAGATAGAACTATAAAAGTTGAAGTATGAGTTTCAATGCCTGTTGTTTTCGGTTTGCTTCTGAAAATAATTGCTTTGTCAAAAGTTGTGTGATAAATAATTAAGGTAAGAATTCATGAAACGGTGAATTTTTTTTATCCTTTTGCCGCGTGAAGATTTAGAGAATTTGAAATAATGTGAATTAATAAAATTTAATATATTTTTAAGTAAAAAAGGACCGCAATAAGAATTTATTTCAATATTTACAAAACGATCGGATATTATTTAGATGTGTCGAGCATTTATATATATATTTTAAACCAAATCTTAAATTGTACATTTTAGCAAAGGCTCATTGATGAAAAAAATTTTAAAATATTCTTAAAAATGAAAAAATAAAAATTGTAATTTTGAAATTGAAAGAACTCGTAAAAATGCATTTTTTTTTTCAATCATCGGTTGCTTTTATTACACAGATAATATATTTTTTTTTCTAAAGTCGATAAAGATTGTAAAAGAATTCCGTTTAATCCTCAACCTACGCAAAAGCCAGAATTTCAAGGTTTGTACTAACACAGACTTTCTCCGAATACTTAATTAAAAACAAAAGTATACAGCTTATAATAAACAATTTTCAAGCATTTTTTTTATTTAACCTTTAGAAAAGTAGATTTGCATTAAAGGTTAAGATGCAGCTTTAAACAATTTTGCATATGATGTGATATAGTTTAGCAGAAAGAATAATTTAAATTCAAAATAATTCATTTATTTAGAAAAAAAATAATTACTTACATTGAGAAAACTATAACCAATTAATGAAGAATTCTATGATAATTTATGCAGGATATTTAAAGGATATATATTACTTCAACATATTTTCTGTAATTGGCACAATTCTTCGTCGCAATCTAAATCAAGTGCTTGAAGCAATCTTCCAGTTTCGATTTTCACACATGTTGAATTATGTACTGCTTCATACGCAATATTGTTTGGGGAAATTGTAGTTTTCTACAAATTTCGTAAGTCAAGTTATGTAGACTATATTCAAGCGAAAAGGAAATAACCTAATATTTTGCGATCATACACAAAACTCGCCGCTCATCTTGTTTCGCCAAACTACCATTATTATCTACGCTTGCTCTTGGTACCTTGCTTGCCATTTTCAACAAGGTTAGTTTCTAATTACGTATGCTTCCTCCATAACAAACGCATTTAACACTTCCTGTTATTACTCTCTGTAATCCTTATTTGTGTACAGTTTCTCATAAAATAATTAAATGCTATTCATTTTAAAACGTTCTTTTCATGACTTCAATTTATAACACCATTTACTTTGAACCAATTTATCTTAGTGATTGACTTTTGCAATTGCTTCTTAATAACAATAAATCCATATATAAATAATAGCATATATGAAATTATATGTTTGGTTATGATAAAGAAATTAAAAGCCTTTTTACGTAACAAGAACTTAAATATTAGGTTAGAATACTATAGCCAATTTTCCATTTAAACAATTATATCAAATATATAACTAAAAAAATTACATATATTTGAAAAACATTAAGTCTAATGATTCAATAAAAACTCTATGATGCAATATATACTAATAAGCATACATAATCAAAAAGTGATTAACATTGTAAATTTATTAAATAGACAATAACGAGTACGAAAATAGCAACATTCCTTTTCAGCCTCCATCATCTTTTAGATCCATTATCTTTTAGAGTATTGACATTATAATTTGTTATTCGAAAATAATCACTAAAATTCAGAACATTCTAATTCAACATGTAATCTGACTATCTTTTATATGTAATTAGAAATCTGGAAATATTAGAGAATTGTAACATTTCCCCTTTTTTTTCACATGGTAACTGGCATTAAGGCCAGATATAACGTCACCCTTTTCACCACGCATAGTTAAGTGCCTACGAGCCACCAGATGGTGATCCTCTTCGCTAGTAGAGGACTTGACTTAGAATCTTTATTTATGTTGTCAAAAAAAATTCCTTCGTGACAAAAATGTAGTCTCAGGATTTTAAAATTCTAAATTAATTTTTTATATCAGACAAAATTTTCATCCTTGTCTATTTCACTTGTAAAGTAGCATTTCGATTGTTTCTAAAAAGGCCCATTTTGAATTAGAAACAAAGTAAGAAGAAGCAATTCAACAAGTTATTTAGTTTTTGAAACTATATATCATTTCCGATTAATTACTTCCCGTTCTATTATTTTCTTGTTGGTTTAAACACTTATCACTAGAAACAGTAATTTCCATAGATTTCTCGCTTTTACTATTTCGTCAGTATGTAAACACCATCTGCTCAAGAATTTCTTAAAGTGGACAAAACTGACTCTAGTTATTACAACTTCTGAACTGGATATCGCCTTCACAGCTAACTTATATGTTCATATTTGGAATTATAGCCAAAACATGTGACCTATCATCGTAATGAAATATCATGACAAGGTTTACCAGAATTGTGTTTTTTGCTATGGATCGCCGGCCGATGTTCGCTTATGGTCTCAAGGTAGGAATCCAAGTTCAGTTTTGCTTATGGCGAAAAAATGTTCAAGAACGAAATACCCAGTCTATGCCCAAATACATTTTCCGTGTTTAAGGTGTTTTGATTATTTCTCCTGGGATGATATACTTTTAAGAAACGTCTTCCGTGTTGTAACGGCGCAAAAATGTTGATGTATTTACTGTTTCTTTTGTTTGCTCGCTTTTATCGAACAATTTAGGAAGAAACGGATAACGTAATATTTTGCACTGTAAATTCTCAAACACAATATTAAATGAAAATAAGATTTTGTACAGAATTATACTTAAAGCTTAGAAATTTGGAATTGTAATATAAAAATTTTATGACTGGAAATACAGATTGAACAACCAAAAATCCTCTTGAAATATACATTCCTTGAACTGTTGCATACATTGATATATATTCATTTTCTTGTCATTCACTTATAATATTTGGGAGAATATCCGCAGCATTTATGTTTCTTCTTGATTAGAGCCGCATGAATGACTGTATTTTACAGTTCTTGGAATTTTCGTTTTCTTCAAAATTTTAGCCTCTTCAATACGAGTTATTTAGCCTGATACTGTGAATATAAATTGCGCTGAATTCTATGCAAGAAATATATGAGCGCATATTCCCTCTCATGCACTTACATCATTTGTAACATGAAACATCAGTCTTTACATATTGCAGATTTTCGTAGATTGTTATATACCAGACTCTAAGGTAAGCATACCATATGGAAAAATTCTCTAAAATTGGTGATATTGTGGCAGAAAAGTATTTCATGCGAGGATAAGAAATTTAAATAAAGGGAATGAAAAGATGAAAATTATTTTAAGTTGTTTCAGGTTCTGAAAAAAAAGGCAGACAGTATTTAAAAGAATAAAGTATTTTAGCTTTTCCTCTTTTTGTAAAATTATTATGATAATAATGAAGGGATGAAATGAGTTTAAAAATCGTTTTTGAAGCACAATGCTCCAGATATATTTTCAATTGAGAAAGAAATAAACGTAACATCCTCAGAATACATAATTATTATTTAACTGCTCAGTTAGTCTGTTTAAAGAATTATGGCCCTAGTTTGATCCAAAAAGCGGTTCCTTATATATATTGTACTTATAAAGGTTAAGTACATCAGATACAATCAAAAAATGAGCAGAATGGAACAGCAATGTACTTTTAGTACTGCTTCAATAGAACTTCTTCCTGGGATAAAAGAAGGTGTACGCTGAGTTTACTAATGCTAACTTTTAGAGGATAACTGCACTGAACAGGCTTTATTCAGTTGTATACACCGAAAGACTTACGAAGGATTTTTACAGTTTTCCAATAATGCGTTTGGAAGAAAATTGCTTTGCAGAAAAAAGACTGGGATTCCTCTCAAACTTCCTCTCTTAAAATACTTTACAACTTAGCCAAGGAACAACATAAATTTTGTGATCCTTTAGCATTTAGCCTCCCTCAAAGCTTTGCCTCAAAAATCTTTTGAAAAAAAAACTATTGGTATTTTATATACTATTTATTTATTCCTTTACCAATAAAAATGTATAGATTTTCTGATAGATTTATATCGAAGTAAGAAAATTTGCATAGCCTTGGAAACATAGCATGGAAAAGTTTCAAATAAAAGTCTGTAAAGTAAAAAAAAAAAAAAAAAAAAAAAAAAAACATTTAATACATTAGAATATTAATACATAATTGAAAGTTTAAGGTGTACGTGCACACTAGAAGATTTTTTTAAAAATGTAACTAAAAATCAAGTTTTTTTCACAGTAAGTCATTAATATATGTTAAAACTCATTTCAATGAGAAAAAACCATATTACACTAATTATTAACTAATTAAATAATATTTAATGAGCTAATGAGCATATTTTTTGAAACATGATATCTTAAATTCTAATTCGTACAGGCACACAATTCTAGTTGGAAATTATGTCTAATATTAGTCTTCATGTTGCTTGCCTATCGATAACATCTTGGTATCGTTTGAAAGCTAAAGGATCAGAGATTATTAAAGGATTTAATCAATAAAAAATATTCGGTATTTTGAATGATTTTCGAAATCTAAAGCGTGTACATACACCTTAAGCAATTCTTGTCAACAAATTTGATATAAGATACAAGTTGATGAAACCCAATCACATTTTGTTGAATAATTACTTATATGTAAACTTTTAGAATGTAATGCGATTTTAGAAAATATCTCAAATAATACATATATTTTTATTTTCAGATAAATTATGGAAATACAATTTCTCAATATTGATTTCATTATTCATTATCAATATTCTATTATTCCAAACATCTTATTTTTTACATTCGATTTCAGCTTCGTTTCATTACGAATTATGTAAAGCTTTATTTTTTATTTGAAATCGTTCTCAAATTTCAATGATGCTATTATGAGAATTTGAATTCTATTACTTTATCTAATGTTGTAAAAATTTTATCTTTGTTTAACTTCCCGTAATCAACGAAAAAAAATTACTATTCTATAATAACGTATATAATTAAAATATAAAAATCATTTTTATATTTTTAAATTATAACAATGCTTATGCATTAGAAATTAAAAATATTAACAATCTATTTGATTACATTAAAACATCAAAATAAATTGCAATCACAATATAACATTAATGAAGTACTTTCAGTAACTACATCATTATTAAAAAACTACATTTGTAACAATAGAAATAAATTATCGAAATAAATCATAATTCATCATTCTTATCTATTATTAATTCCAAGTAATTTGCAATCAACTCATTCTTATCAGCCAAAACTCAAGCTTTAATTTAGGATGATATTTAATTTGTTTCTCTTGGCAAGATTGACATTGCGCAAGTTTTCTGCAATTACAATTGCTCCAAGATTCTTGTTCTACTTTGTAATAAATGCAGAAAGTGGTTTCAGTCGTCAAATCTGATGGATATTTAAATGTGCTGGCATGCAATTACCTCGTTGTCAAGTAATTAATATCTCACTTCCAATCATTTATTCATTATCTGAATGTTTAATTACTGGACAAGATGTAGTTAAATTGCTGCTTCAATTCTTTATTTAAATCTAGATGCGTGTTTTGACAGAATAATTTAAGATCGGAGGAAATATTTTCTTACAGTTTATTTCTGATATAGAAGTTTTCTATTACAATCATTAAAAGGGACACTTTTAGGCTGGCTCTTGCTATAGAATCAAGTACCGAATGAGAAAGAAATTGTAAATATAATTTTGATCTAGAAAAAAAGCCATTTTCTGATGCTAAACTTTTTCTAGATATCTTCATTTACGTCTATAATATTCGAATCCATGGAGATATAAGTAAAATAAATGCGTTAGGGGAATCAAATGAGTGAATAAAAACATTTTGTCGTTGACAAATTTCTTATTTTGAGGTCTTATTTAAAGCATTAAAAGTTAGATATAATAATAATAATTATGGGAAATAAATATGATAAAAAATTATCGGAAATATATATGATAAAAAATTATCGGAAATAAATATGATAAAAAATTACTCGGAAAGTTTTGAATTTTTACAATATATGTGAAAATTATAAATTTTCCGAATTTGAAACCAATTTCTACATATTTCTTAGCTGTTTTTGAAGTACAGTGCATCTAAACAACAAATAAATGGACTTTAAAATAAAGTCATAAGAATTATAACTAAGTTGAAATAATATATCAGAAATTAAGGTATGATGCAGCATATACCCACTTAAGAATTTGTAGATATTACTAAATTAAACTAAATTTTAATCATATGAATTGATCAGTAATTCAATAGATATGTGGCATCAATAAATCCTCCACAAAATATGAAAGTTAACAGAGAAGTTACTCTAATTTTATAAATAACCTAAACGAATTGACTTTTATTTCTTTCATATTTAAATTTAACAAAATAAAATATAAGTGTGTTAGAGTAATTCTAAATAATCACTTCATCTCTCCTGAATACCATTTATAATATGTTGTAACATTAATTGCAAATAACCAAGATATATTTATAACTAATGCAAAAAAAAAACTAAGGGACATTGCTCTATTTCCAATAAATTTTATTTCCAAGATATTCCAGAAGATAGCTCTTTGAAGGCCAAATGCTTTCTTTTCCTTCATACAAGCACAATTGCGATAGCATAATGAAGCAACAATCGACAACAATTTCCTTTCGAATAAAATATATAAAATTAAAACAACAAATGTTAAGATTTATTTTGTAATACATCATACAATTTAACTATCAATTAAACGGTTTGTTATAATGAAAGAAAACAAAGATAAGAGAATGTGTTTACAAGAAATGAGAGAAATTATCAATTTAACCATACAAAATATATCAATTGTATTGAACTGAAAAATTATCCAAGAGAAGTTTCCAAATATTTTTTTTTCAAATTTAGTTCAAATCTATCTGCGTTCTTCTAGACGTCTGACAATGAAATTTCTTCAATAGATGAGACTACGATGACCTAATGTCAAGGTCTCGATTTTGAAAGCAATTCCATTAAGAACTATGGAGTAAGTTGGTCCGATGCACACTGAGTCTATCGGGACCAAATGTCTACCTACTGGCGTGATGCGGAGATTTAAAGAGGAATGTGCTCCTTCAGGTTTCGTCTAAAATAGACCTAACGGGGTTTTAAAATAGGATGCTAAATAACTAAATTTTTTCAATAATTTATCTTTATTTTCTTTCACATTTTCTTCCTTGGAGGAACGAAAACCAGTGGTCGACGATGGTACTTTCAACTATTTTTTACATCCTATACTCAGCATAAATTTCAAGAATGTTTTCTGTGACCTTAATACCTCGATGAATCACAAAATATAAATGGAAAAGAAGATGCTTTCTTAGATCACCTTCTATTTTATTTTCAAAATTCGAAATTACACAATAATTAATAAAAATAATATATATGATAATGTGGAATATATTAGTACTGTTACTAGTTACTCTTGACATTGAGACAACATCATGATAAAATTAGGAGATAGTTCGAAGTATAATATTAAGCAAAGATACTTCATATATACCAGCAGGTAAATGCAAGAATGCTTTGAATTTTAATGATGAAATGTAATGAATGAGTTGTTAAATGTAAATGGTCGAATTATGTATAATATTAAAGAATGTAAAAAGTAGTTATTTGTAACAAATAATAGGCAAACAGTTTGCATTTCCTACTCTTCGTTTAAATTTCTTATTCCTTAAAATAAATTTAAAAATAAGAAAGCGCCTTTGTTAATAATGTTTTACTAAACAGTTTCTAAAAACGTTTGTTTACCAGTTCATGTACCAGTACCTAAATTTCGTACAGACCTATTGCCTACTATAGGAAAAGTTCTCGAAAAATTACTCACGCAGCGTCTTACTTATTTTCTAGAATCAAATAATCTAATCAACAATAGCCAGTTTGTATTCCCTGAAGGAAAAATCCATAGATGATGTTCTTAAGAAGCTTATAGAAAAAATTATGAAGGAAATCCGGAAAAATACTATATTCTGGTTCTTTCAGTAGACATCAAAGGAGCATTTGATAATATACAACACCATTCAATAATCAAATATCTAAATAAACTCCAATGTGCCCAAAATTTAAGAAGCATTTTCAAAAATTTGCTACATGCCAGAAAAATAATTCTCAACAAACAAAACGTTTGGGTCATAAAAGAACAGAGGCAAGGCTGCCCTCAAGTATCGTTCAGTGGCAATCAATAGAGCAGTCAAATACGCAACCTCTCTCCCTTCATCAGATCCAATCACCATTTATGTTGACAATAAAGTAAGTATACAAGCTTCAAGTTCGCTAAAACCAAATATCCAATTAGCAAGAGATACATTCTTCCTTCTTGTCAATCCTCACATTAAAATCTCATGGATTAAGGCACATGTAGGCTATGACGGGAATGAAGCGGCGGACAAACTAGCCAGTGTTAATCAAGATCGGAATGTAATGAAACTTCAAAGATGTCATCTGAAGAGCATTCTCTAAATCGAGATAATTACAAGATGGCAAAATGAATGGGAAGAAGGTGAAAACAGGAAGATCCACATTTAACATAATACCGAAATTTTCTCTATACGCAGCCAACTGGAACAGATCGAATTCCTTTTCTTCACTGGACACGGCCCATTCCCAACATATCTACACAGATTCCATCTGGCTAACTCTCTTTGCTGTAGCTGTGGGGAGATAGGATCCCCAATTCACTATTTCACCGAATGCTTACTGACTTTCTCATGGCACATGAGAAAGCTAGAAACATGTCTCAAGGAAGTATGGTACAGGAGAGGTGCAACAAATACCATTTCATGCGGCAAGATCCACTCCATAGTAAATTATATTCAGAAATACCAATACCTCTTCAAGATTACACAATAACTGAGCCCAAAATGCCATTTGTCAAAATCAATTAAATTATTCATACAAGTCTCTCAAAAGTGCAGTTCTCACGAAGGAAATCAAAACTCAGGACCCAGAAGGAAGCTAGATTTCTGTCTCCACAATGCCTGTTTATATGCTTGCACATGTCATACAGATGTTCACAATGTAATTTGTCTTTTTCTTTTTCAATTAGTAATCTCATTTGCCTGTAAGTCCAAACCATAGTCACCATTTGTTTAAGTATTCTTGTTCCCTCAATATAATTATTTACTGCGCCAAATCTTTGATTATAGTCGTGTAGAATTTGACACCAATGGGATTCTCTTTGGAAATCAATGGATGGTCTGTCGTCTCTTTCTTTCTTTTAACATTTTTTTTCTTTCATCCATCTTGTGATCATCCACCTGGTTAAATAACTTAACGTTATAGGCACCGGGGTACAAAATGGCGTCATGTTAAGTGTTAATAATGTTTTCAATGGCAAGACCGATGGCACATTCTAAAGAGAACTTCCTTTTAATTTTTATTATTATTTCAGCTGCTATTTGTGTTGCAACAAATAGCAGCTTAAGTGCACTTTAATATGGTTTTCTTGTTTAGCAATTGTAAGGATTCCATGAAAGTTTCTTAAATCTTTACTGTTAATCGAAGACATATATATATATATATA
>JAPMOR010057679.1:28371-51660 GCA_026543865.1 Argiope aurantia
ATATTTCTGTGTATAAGTTATGGCTTTCTACTGATCAACTTGCTTGACCATGGCTATAAAGCTTCGTACATATATACTTTGAAAAGTGGGAATTGGCACCACGAAACCAGTCTCTTTATAATTTTAATTACTTAAAAATTCATTGAAATTTGCCATTTTTACAAGATACATGTTTAAAATATCATATTAAAAAATGATTTTCGCATGCTAAAAAATTTAGAAAATTATAATTTCTATTATATTTATCTTTGTTTTATATTTTGTGTATTATTTTAAAATTATACTTATTATCCTATAATGTATTTCATTTTTGAATAGAAATTCAAATCGCTTTTCTTGTTGCTCTTTGGGTTCTGTTCTGTTTTTTTCTTGCTGAATATTGGTCTTTTTTTCGGCTATATATGAAGATTCTGCTTTTTATCTATATTCGAGTATAAAGCATGCCTTCAATATGTATGTTTTTAATTTTGTTGTATTTAGAAAAAGGAATAAAGCAATTTTATTTCAGAATTATCAAATTATGAAAAAAATTAAAGTGCCCCATTTTTGAATATTGCTATTTTTTTTATTATAGTTGTTCAAATATATTGGTATTAAATATATGTATATTAAATTTGAGGTTTATAAATATTTTGCTATGAAAGCATACAAATAATTACTTAAAATCTTTAACAACCAATAAACTGGTGAACTAACTGATTTTCAGCGACGATTACTTAAAAATAAACATAAATTATTTAAAATTACAAATACTCAGGATATTTTTTTAAAAAATATATCCTGAATGTTTTTTTCCTGTTGAAACCTCAGGATATTTTGTTTCCTACATGTTTTTTTCCTGTTGAAACCAAGACAAGCGTAGATAAGAAGCGTTGAATAAGTGAAAAATGAAAGGAAATATTCTTTATAGAAATGTCTAATACATAAATAATGCTCCTCTTAATGGTTAGAAATGTTTTTTTTCGTAAGGCATCTGTAATCAATAAGCTAAACTCTAGAGTAAGTTTTATTATTTTCCTCTAGTAGTAAATGTTGCTGTTAAATATAAGCCTAGCGCAACTTAGTTTACAGATTATCCTGAAATGTTTGGCTTTCACACAAAGTATCGACTGTTATCCGATGAGATACCGTGTACTTGTCGATAGGCTCATTTGCAGCCTATTATTGAACTAATCCAACATTTCGCAGATTGTTATCCATGGTTTGGTGAACGCATTTGCACTTGGGTATTGTTGCAATGTTATAGATTCTAGAAATGTTTGCAAACGAGATAAATTTCGGACAGACACGTAACTAATATCAATCAGATGTAAAACATTTTCGGATCTAAATTGTTTCTAAAATATTGAAACTAATATTCTGCCAATCCAATTACAGCCAACTGGTACTGACAAAATCAAACTTTGCCTATGAGAAATTTTAGAATATTGTTGTCGACGAGGAGTAAAATGGTGTTTAAAACAATTTAATTCCATATTTGACTATCGCATCATTAAATCACAAATGCTGTGGAAGAAATATATAATGTTCTCAACTTTCATCGCCTAAATAAATATAAATTTCTAATTGGATTAATCGATTTGCTATTTTAAATGTCTCTGTACTCGTTTATTTATAGTTATTATTCGATATACATGCTAAATTGTAAAATTATGTATCATTTTATATTATTACATCAAAATATAACTAAAGCTTTGAGCTATGTTATGATTATTGAGAAAGTATTTCATTAATCACAAGAAAAAATAGTTAATAATAATCTAGAACAATGTATGTAAGTAAACAAAATTTGCAGCATGCAAAACATAGAGAGGCTGATTAAAGTCTTTTTACAAAGTTCATTTGTTCATAAAAATAGTACTGCTGAATTTGAAATTTATTTGCTCAAAATAAACATTAGAAAATTATAGACATTTTAATTCAGTAGCATTTATCATAGAAGTGATATTAACCTACGATTTAAAAAAAAATATATGTATGATTAGGGGGGAGAAAAAAGGCATTTTCAACACAAACAAAAATCTAAAAACACTCGTACGAAAATTAAAATCAATATGTAATACTTAGGAAAAAGTCATTTGTCTAGACCTCACGAGTCTTTTAGCTTAATCGGATGAGAGGTTTGTTCAATTTTTAAATTTATTTTCATCTGAAAATTTATGTCATTGCACTTTCTGCTCTAAAGAGTGCTTTAAATTCTCAGTCGGATTCGGATTGAAATTTCGGATCAGAAATTTCATATTAGAAATACCTTACCCTATTGAGTTCAGATCAGAAATACATTAAAAATGCTCAATTTTATATTAGAAATATCTCAATCTTTTGGAAACTTTGTTCAGTCATTTTTTTTGTCAACCTTATAGTGTATTTGATGCCATTGTTTTGATGAAACCAAAAATACTTTTTAGACCTAATTGTGATGCATTATCAAATAAATTATTTTTCAAAATCTGCACTTATTTAAGTGTATTCAAAAACCATCAATGAATACCAGTTTACCTGATCCATTTGAAGACATAGCATCCCCAAACTATATAAGTACTCCTCCGTCAAAATTTTGATGAATCGGAACTTTTTTTTATTTTTCTAAAAGTCAACATTTTGTTATTAGATTATAATAACTTAAATTTATTATCATCACTTAGTATTATAATATTCCTAAATTCCAAATGATTTCAATTTATGTCTTTTTAAACTGGGAACTGTTTTTCAATTAGTATCACTAATGAAGAGGTTTCAACTGTCTCTCTACCCTTATATCAAAGTCTATACAAAATTATACTAACTTTATATACATAATTCCTTATAGCACGTGATGTTAAAAGACTGTTAAAACGAAGTGAGACAACATTTGTAATTTCATCGCTGCTAATGAATTGATTTATTTTAAGACCTATCAATTAACATAAAATATCTTGTTAATAAGGATTTAAATCGATCAGATCGTTCGCAGTTTTCTGCCTTTTATGTTGAGTTATTCTTTTTGAATTACGTTGAACAGAACTAACAATTTTGATTAATTTTTTTAGATATTTAGAGATAGGTGAACGCATTTGCCCTATTGACAATCTTGTCACGATCCTACAAAGATAATTCATGTTCCGTTCTAGACATTTCGTAAATCGTTCAAGTTTGAAATGATAATGTTTTATTCAAATAAATAAACAAATTTCCTTCTTTATTTCCTTCTTTCCTTCTTTATTAAATTTCCTTTGAAATCTAATTTTAGCATGTGCGTGTTTATCAATGGGTGTTCGATTACACTTTCCAATTCAAAATTTGGATATTTGTGCTTTAAATTTTTTGATAAAAATCACAATGGAGTTTCCTTGTATTTCTCCTCCAGCATTCATATTTGCTTTATGCTCAGTGACAATAAAGTTAGGGCTTAATCTCTATTTAATTATTTTTTTATACCATTTTATGAAAAAATCTGAAAATCTACAAAAATCTAAAAGGAAATCAGGATTAAAATATTGAAGATAAAGTAAATATATTAATTAGTAAGTGATAAAAAATATTAACAAAGAATCATTTTATATGACAAAAAATGGAGTACCTCAATCAGAATTAAATGCATATAAACATGCCTATTGTACCATATGAATTTCTGTTTAAAACAATAGCATAATAACATATACTTAATATAAACAACAAAAAGATTAAAAATATATTGGCTAATTTATAATAATAGTGAAAAATAGAGAATCATATAAACAATGTAGACAACGAAATACAAAACTAGACAAGAATAGGAATACTGAATATCATTTACGAATTCAGATAATTTTATAAAGAAAAAACTGATTTTATATAATAATTCAAAAATTCAAATTCAATTAATTTACAAACTAATGATTAATTTGGAAGGAAAATTTTTTTCAAGTAGCTCTTAAATAATAATTAATCAACATATGTATTATGAAAAAAAAATCAAAATTATGAAATATCTAACTCACGTAATTGCAGAATTACAAAAACTACTATAATTACAGAATTATTTAAATGTGACTAAATCAAAGTAGTAAATTCAATTCCAAAAAAAAAACATTTGAATGTACTTAACTACTTAAGTATCTTCCTCTTATTAAAGAGACATTAAATGTTCCATATAGGATGCATCATACAATACAAAGTTAAATAAATGCTAATCGCAAGGAATGCTACATTTTAACTATATAAAAATATTTTTAAAAATTCTGCTATAACTGAATTTTATCACACAAAATTTTAACACTTTAAAAAAATGATTCATATTCACAGAAATAAAATAAAACATTCATACAGGCAGTATATAGATGTTGATAAATTTCTTCAAATATTTCAAAATTCACCAAACGTAACGAAGCTGCCGATATTTCGCGACACACAATTTAATGCTGGCAAATGTGGGCGCATTACTCATTCATTGCAAATGTGTCACCTGAAACAATTTTTCCTGAGCTTCAAGAGCGTGATTCAAACACCCATCGATAAATTCACGCTTTCTTGAATTCTGGACGAAATTGCGTTCGATATTCGATAACCTAAAAAGACAAGTCCACTCTTCTCCGAACATCGGAAAAGCGGGCATTCATGAATATCAATTGCCACCCTACGAAGACTACCTCCACCTCGACCCACCATCCATCAACGACATCTGCACTCAACAGCCTGCTGGGGCCTCGCTCCTACCCCCACAGTTTCAGAGTAAGACCAGCGCAAAATTAGATGCCAATATCCCCCCATTGTGGGAAATTTCCATTGCTTTAAGGAATGGGCTCTGTTTACCTCGTTTCGGAAATCAGACGTGTATGGCTCGTATCGAAAACAGGAGGGTATTCCAGCAGGAATATCTTGATCATTCATGGGTCACACATGTGATTGCCTTAACACAATTGATCTTGCACCTAGATGGGAATGATTATTACTTTTAATCTGGTTTAAAGACTATAGAATTTACAAATACTGTTTTTAAAAGTTTCACGTTTTAATTTATCCAGTGCCTTCAAGATGTTTTTTTTAAATGAAATTAATTTAACAGTTAATTTAAGTCTAAACACCAGATACATATCATGCGATTTACATAAGAATCACAATTGAAATTTAGCGTATTTTCAGCCGAATCCTATTATTTGTGTTGTCTATTGTCTTTATTCCGTACTCTCTTAGAGTTGTATTGCACTATTATACTAATACCCGTCATTGGCAAATGGCTGTTTCTCCTGGAATATAGATAGCGTTCAATTTCATGTAAGCTATTTTATGCAGAGCTTGAAATTCATGATTTTCGCTAAAATTATTTTTAAGCATCAAAATATATTTGACACTAAAGCTGTATTTCTTTAATATCATTGTCTTGTTAATTTTATTAGAATAAATAAATTGGGGTCAGATACCCTCACAATTTATTATCATTAATTCCCTGGGTAATTCATCATCTGATTGCAAATGGTTTGTTGGTTTGCAAGTCAGTTGGTTTTCTTCTTTCTCACATGAACTGCGGAAATAACATATTTCATCTTTTGGTTTCAAAAACGGAAGGGATTTTCGAGGTAAACTTATTAATGAAACCATAAAAACTGTTGTTGAAATTGATGAAAATTTTGTTGAGAATATGTTAAAATATTTTTAAATCCAGAAAAAAATGCATGAAAACTTAATTAGTGTCATTAGAAAGGCAACTGTATATTGTTTGCATTTTAAATAGGACAGATACACTTGTTTTAGACGAATTCGAAAAAAAAATCAAAAAACATTGATTGGTAAAAATTTTAAAAAAATCATCTGTTATAGACAGTTTGGACCCAAAATATATTATTTCTAAATCAGACGGTTTGGCTTGTATCGTGTCAATATGCATTATCAAATTATTTTATTAATAATAGAAATCAGACCATTGAATTACATTCATTATCAAAGCATTGTATATAAGTTATAACTCATTTAATTTTGGAAATATCTGAAACTATTTGCATTCATTTTATCTAATTAGAGAAATTAAAATAATCCTGAATATGAAGTCTCAGTGAAACGCATATTCTATAGTAATTGGCAATGTAAATTTGGAACAAATTGCTTGTATTAAGTTGATATTTGTTCTATGCATTCGATTAAAAATCGGTAAAAATATTTTGAAGATGCGAATATAATAAAAATATCTTGAAGGCATAACAGAATATTGTTAATTTTTCAATTCTGGTTTAAAATACACCCCGCATAGAAATGGAATAATAATCAATTAATAAAAATAACTTTAATTTAAAATAATCATTCAGGTAATTTTATTGCTATTAATCAATGATAATGATTTTCTTCTCTGTATATTTTTACAGATATTCATGAATCTTTCCGCAGAAAGAAGTTTGAAATTTACATGGGCAATTCTTAGAATCGACATACAGTTTGAAATATCCTGCATTCATGGATTTACACTCTTTGCTGCTAACTTTGTTTAAATTGTGACTATTGATGAAAACATGGGAGGAAATGCCTGTTTAAAGCAATTTCAAATGGATTAGCGAAAATTACCTTTTTGCATGCTAATTGAAGCATTTATAACACGAGCGAATATTCATCAAAAATAAGCAGTTTTTGCTAGCAAATAAAATAAAGTTAAATTACTGAATTTCTTTCTCATTTTTCTTATGAGCAAATTATTTAAAAGTGATTTTTTTCCTCCATCCAATTTAATTCCTGTTTTTCTTATTTATGATCAAATATCTAAGGCATTTCAGTTTTTATAGATATAAGAAATATTTCTATTCAGATATCTGAAAGTAATACGGTTAGTGCGGTTTATATGGCTACTTCGTCGTTTGAGCTTTAGATTAAATATCTATAAAAAAACTTTCTGACACCTTTTAAAAGTTGAAACTTGTTACAGCAGCACACCGAGTTCAATAATTCCAATAACCTTCCCTATTGGAGGGAAAATCTATGTTTATTTGCAATTCAGAGCCCCCACCTTTATTTTGATCTCTTCTTTTTTTGTACAGTTATTGAATCAAAGAAATACAATTTATTATACAATTGATAGAATTTTGTATTTCTATTCAATAATCTTGGATAAATTTTCTCTAAGCTTGTTTGGCTTATTCCAAAAATATTTCATAATGCAGCAGGAAATGATCAATAGAGTCTGTAGTATCTGTATTATATTATTCTTCGTCAATTCAGGAAAATTTTGTTTTATTTAAAACATTATTTTATTATTTCTTGTATATTTTTGGTGATTATTTTGAATACTTTTATTTGATTGATAATATTTTAGAAAGCTTTTAAATATTTACTAATTTATTCTTTTCACATTTGATTTGTTTCAGATGGAAATAAATATGATTTTTAGTAAACTTAATAAAGTTATGCCATTTCATGAATTATTTTTTTTACTTAGTAAATAATATTTAAAAGGAATGTCTTTATTGAGAGAAATTATATTGTAGTATTTTTCAACATAACACAATCATCACAATTGGACTTTAAAATATGATTTGCAGTAACACATACAAGTGTCTAAGAATTAATCATTTTATATTTTCATATTTTTTCGTCTTTTATTAATAACTGAAAGTTTAAAAGATTATTTTTACTGAAATATTTAATCAAGGGAATTGTTTGTTTGAGGGAGTAAAATAATATGCTTTGGAAAAGAATTAAACTTTATCTAGAAAACTTTGTCCCTATTTTTTGCTTTATATCTTAATAATCTTATTGTCATAGAATTTGTGGTTACATTTGGGAACGTATAATTTAATATCAGCAAAAGAATTGAAGAAATCTGTGATTTTATTGATGAATTATATATCTGACAGGTGAATTATATATATGACCTATTGATCTGATGCACTATTCCTAAATTCTGGAAAGATCAATTTATGATAAATAATTGCATCAAATGTATACGTTGTATCAAATGTAAACAATTGTATCTCTCGAAGATGAAATATCTTCACTATAAACAGATACAGCAGTTAAAACATATCAATCTGACAATGTACTCGGCTTCTCCCCTCAAGATTAAAATTGTATATGTACAACCCAAACATAACTCATTTCAAAATTAAAACCATCAATCTAAGTCATATAGTTTATTTAATTTAAATATCAATTCTATGCAAAAAAATCATACCATAGATATTGTAATTCTGAATTCTTTAAGATTTAAAACAAGTAAACTTTATCAAAAGAACCTCGAATCTCCAGTTCACTTTATTGAAATAGAACAATTTCATTCTTCGAGAAATCACCTCAGAATTAACAATGAGGCTCTCACCAATATCACGGTTATGAAATAACTTCCGAAAATTTGCAACCCCTCCTCCTCCCCACCTGACAGAGACATAGCAGTAGAAACATCAATTGGTTCCATAAGCAACAAAATTTCAGCTAGGGAGGAAGCATTGAAGTCCATCCCAAAGGCGATATTGATAATGAGTTCCCGAATCGAGAGACCATTTTAAACAAGTTTAACGGTGACTAAGATTCCAGTTGAAAGTGCGTTTGAATACATCATCAATATCCATCCGCATTCTTCTCAACACGCATAAAGTGAGGTTTTAGAGTTCACGAATCAATCATGGCCGTAATTAAAGGCGGTAGCGGACGAAAGGCTTTTCCAGATGAACCAGCAACGAGAACCAGCGAGCATGCTAATGCCGAAATGATGATTTATCCATGCTCGATAGCGGTGCCTTCTAAGTGGCAGACCTGTGCCTGTCAGAGTGGTGTGCGAGATAAAGATTAGAGGGTGAAGAATTCTAGGGTATGGAATCGGCGGCAGCTGCGATTTCGTTTCTCCCACGCAAGGAATGGGGATTTACACGATTCTTAATAATTAATTACGAATGGGTAGTCCTATTACGTGCTCTGTTCAGGACACACAGGTTGAACATGATTGGAGTCGCTAAATGGAACAAATAGAATTTAGAACTAGACGAGCAGGAATGAATGCCCAAGTACAAGGCTGTTCCTGAAAGGTCAATGGTGATTGTGTGCTACAAGGGTATGTTTCCATTGATGGAAAAGTAGGAGTGTCCACTAACTTATTTTCATTATAATGCTCTACAAATGTCAGATCTTTTTCCATTCGCAGATGTCAAGTTACACACTGGTTCATTTTGAAATGACTGATCGCATACCTTTTTTCCAAGAGCGAATTGATTCAGTAACCAAAATAAATCGCTGTTCATAATCACTTGATAAAGATGTGCATATTTTGTTTCTATTTTCTGTTTCTTTTAAAGCTGGTTTTAACCATAAATTAAATTTAAACATATTAATAGATAGATGATAGATTATGAAAAATTGAAACTGAAAAAAAATTAATGGACTTTTTCCTCAAGTAGATTTTAGATTATATCTCACACTGAACCTGGAATACCACTACAAAGGCAGAATATTACTCCTAATAACATTAATATTTTATTTTTTCAAATGATGGTAAATACACAATTTATTGAAAAAAAAGCATGATTTCAAGTCTTGAGAAAATTTATTGATTTAATAATAAACGAAAGCAAACTGACATCCAAATAATAATATTTGTTTCAAATTTGCTGCCTGTCAGATTTGTGGAAGTTATTTAAGATTGAAATATTGGTCAAATATAGTTTGTGTCCCCTTCATTATTTTGCTTTCTAGGGAAAATGAACTATTTCATAATGTAGACAGGTATTTCAATCTAATTGCAGATTCGCATGCAATTTAATTCGCATGCTTTTATGAATGAATCTAAAAATGTAATTGCGTGTCACTTTATTGTCATTTTAAAGATTCTATTCTCATAAAGCGTCCGAGGGAAAAATAGATTTATGTCTTGATGTATTCGAAGCATTTAACTATTATATTCGTTGAAAAATATTACTGAAAAATGTGCCCAAACTACAATCAGATTCTGTAACAAAATAATGTGAGTTAATGTAACATTTGAAAGTCATGTCTTTCTGTACATAGCATATTTAAGAGAAAAAAACTTAAAATTACAGATTGTATGCAAAGAAATATGCAATTTAGTTTTTCTGTACTAGGTGCAGTATCAAATTTCAGTGATGAAATCTGTCTAAGCTGTGAAAAGATGATAATTGATCAAACTAAACAACTTCACAGAATTTTTCATAACTTTTCAAATGTGAAAAAAAAAAAAGATTTTTGTTTATCTAAATTAATATATTTCTTCAGAATAGTTTTTAAAATTAGTATACAATTTGAATAAAGCTATAGTATCTGCATGGATTTTCTTTTTAATTGCGTTTCTTGGGAAGATTAAATTTTTTGTTAGGAAATTTTAAATAAAACAATACAATACTTAAGTTTTCTTGGATTATAATGGTTCAAATTTATTATTTCGCAAGCATTATTTTATTTTAACATAGTAAATGTCTCATATTTTATAAATATAAATTTTATTATAAAATGTTGCACTATTTCTTTTATTTGTATAATTTCTTTGACGCAAAAAGAAAGTGCTAAGAATGTGAAAAATTTGATTCAAACTTGATAATTTTCTACATTATATATATATATATATATATATATATATTAATTTAAGAACAGATTTATGATTTCATCTTTATATTACGTCAGTTGTTTTCAATGTCAAACTGTTTTCAGTAATTTTTTCTGAAATTAAATACTAATGCAATGGCCTCGGAAATACATAAACTTCTCGTCGCAATTCAACTTATTCGTAAGTACCGTTTTAGAGGTGAATTGTTCCTGAGATTCTCACAGAATATATGAATTACGCTATGTCTTCTTCGTGCTGTAGAAAATCCATCATCCTGAGGGAAGTTGCTGTCAGCCTCTTTATCGCTATTCCTGTAAGTGTCGTGCTGACTCTATGTGGTCTAAATGATGCATATGCTTGGCAACAAGTGAGGTCAAGAGATGGGGGCAAGTCATAAATTTATGTTAAGATAGGTCACTATTCCAAGCACACCTTTGGAACGATATAAAATGAAGAAGTAATTTTTAATATAATAGACAACAAGAGAGATCAAGAATAGAGCAAAACGTAAGTTTATACTAAATTGTATAACTATTCTTTGCATGATATCTTATGAAAGATGTAAATCCAAGAAGAGAATTTTGATGTATATTTGTACCAAATTAGATCAAGAAATGGGGAAAAGCATCATTTATGTTAAATAGATAGGTCACTCTTCTTGCCATAATATTTTTTGTTTTTATATAAAAAAGTAGCGACTTTAATTACTTAAATTTTCTGAAATATATTAAATAGGGGCTGATATTTTGATATCTTAATTTAAAATATCAAATAAATACACATTTGATTTTAATCTCGTTACATTACATTGACTTATCTAATTTGGGCATAAAATTGCATAATCTTTATTATTAATTTTGTAATGGACAAATTAACAGATAATTTAAAAAGAAAATCTCTCCTACAGGATTAAGCCTTAAATGTACGTTATGTACTTATTTAGAGTATTTCTTGTTATTTTAGTTATTTATACATACATACAGCATGCACCCACACAGACCGACTCACTTATAAACGAAATGTCTTCTAATTATAAGCAATATTGTAAAAGAATTTACATTTATAAACAAAGAATGTACCTTACGAGTTTGAAAATTATTTTTTAAATAATTTTAAAGAGCAATACATTTCAAAGTAATTCATCACTCTGTTACTGTGCTATATGCGTGTGTAATGCAGTTGTTTGATAGCAAAATATCATTTCATTTCCATGAAAATAGCACTGTTTCTTGTTATTTCATGATTATATATTAAGAATATATGAAAGATACTCTTAATTATATAATGAAGTCAATGCATAAAATAATCTACTTTGTTTTGCGCCAGTTTCTTTTGTAATTAGTTATAATAATTACATTCTTCATAAGGCATTTAAAAATGAATTAAAACACATATTAATTAACACATATTATACACATATTATAATAAACATATTATACACATATTATATATATTATAATAAACATATATAACACATATTATACACATATTAAACACATATTATAATAAAACGCCATAACTCATTCTTCAGATTAAATATTATAACATTTCCCAGAAATTGCTTCTCCAAACAAAACATCAAATTGTAGAAGTTTATATTTAAATGTAGATACATGCTCTAATAATAATATCAATGTTCTAATAATGATTAAAATCAAGCTTCTATCAGACATAAATAAAATAAGCACATATATTTACTTCCTCAATAAGAATATTTTCAACTTATTTTTTATAGCAATTCAATTATACATTTTCTGTGGCACTTTTGTTATATAATGGAGAGAGAGAGAAGGATCTTCTAGTTCAATAAAAAAAAAGATATCAATTATTTTCCGATAAAAATGTAATGATTACAATCAATCGACACACGTATCCATTAACTGATTTCGTTTCAGCTCCCACGATCTAAGAATCACTTTTTGGGTTGTCGAAAGATGTAATCTTATTAAGAAGTCATAAATAAAAATGTAACATTGCTTTGGCACTTTATGATGAAAAGTTTTATGATTGGTGAAAACGAAATAGCAATTTTGGATGCCACATAATTCATGAAACTGATGGGAAAATCTTAGTTTTTCTTTGTGAATAACATTTATTACTAATAAATTGTATGAATTATTTACATTATCTATTTTTAAGACTATTTCATTTCGAGATATGTTAAATATTAATAATTAAAGAATATAAAAACGCAATTTTCCTTATGTACTGAAAAGAATATATATATATATATATATATTAATTTGGACACCACGCCCAAATTATAAAATAAAGACTGTTAATAGAATGTAAATTTAATTCTCAATCATATTTATTATTTGTTTTATGAATACTTATGACTTTTCTTAAATATATTCATAGAAATTTATAATAAAAGATCTTGCGTATTGTTTATAGTGTCTCACTCTTTAATAATTTTGGTTTAAGCTCGATATTTTTGCTAACGCAAATAACATTTTATTTAAAAAATATTTTGATTATTTTTCCTTTTAACCTTTTCATGATAAATTATTTATTTTTATCTATATTAGAAAAACGTATTTCCAACTTTTTTGTTAACATAATTCTCAGATGAGTACTTGATTTGAAATAAAAATTAAAAGATGTTAATCGATTAATTAAGAACTGAAATTTTAATATATTATAATTTTAATAGGCGTATGTAACCATGAAAAATGTCAGGCATACAGTTGGGGAGGAAGAGAAAGAAAAATAGATTACAAGATTTTCATTTTTATAGGCTGAAACAAACCAAATAAAAGCACGTAGAAATATAAAGTTCTTAAAAATTAAATTCCATTATACATTTTCTTTTCTTATCTTATTCTTTCAGATAAAGTATCCGATACATTTTTTGAAAAAAAAATTAGCAACACTTTAATTTGCGGTTATGCACGTTGTAATTGCAAAATTATCTTTATTTCTAAGAGAGAGACCTTAATTTTCCAGTGGTCGTTAACCAGCAGGTAAAAAGTTAACGAGACAATCCATCCCATTGGAGAAGTGCAGATGAAGCACAGCGCTATTAAAACTTTATTTTTCTGCTTGTTTGAAGTTATTATCACAGAAGCATTTAACCAGAGGGCTGAAAATAACTTTTAATAGAGCCGAAAGAGTTTTCACTAAAGAAATAAGCTTTCTCTTCCCCCCCCATGAGATAATGAGATCAAAAATACGAAAATGGTGCCCCTCCGTTTCGGCCTTAATGAGCGTCTGAAAACCTACAAAATTAAGAAAAGCAATAATTACTGAAATTTTTGACTTTTAAACGAGCTTTCGAATTATAGAGAGAAAATTTTTCCAGATTTGGTTTCACAAGACACGTTCCAACCATTAATTCAGAGTTTTGATACAGCTGCAGTCGATTCATTTAGATTGCTAACTTTCCATTGTTTAGAGAGAGGAAAATACAGATTTAATTCCAATTTCATGATCTTTATTGGTGATGAGATCAATTTGACTTATTAAATTTTCTCGTTTGCCAACAATCGGTTCATTGTTCACTAAAGCCTGTTGACTTAAACTTAGCCTCGAGGGAGTTTTCAATTTACTCGTAAATGTTTACGGAAATTTCCTGGTTATTTTAATCACTTGATTATTTTGTTCACAAAGTAGCCGCTATCTATATAAATCGGATAAGAAGTTTTAATTTGCATTTATTAAAGTGTAAATACATAATATAAGTGCTCTCATGAAGAGTAAACTCAGAATGAATTTAATAATAATCAAGTGCAATAATTATTTTTGTTTGTTTGCAGTTCCTTAATAAGTAATTGACCTTTATCGATTATGCAATGAAGCATAAAATCGTTATCGTTAATAACTGAAATGTATTTAAATAAATCATGCTGGTTTTGACACAGGCAATGATTTCTGTTTTTAATTTTTCCGTAAATTCTATTTCCTTTCGGAAAATTTAATAATCATTTAAGTAAAATGTTCACTTATGAGCAATTAGTTTTTGATAAGAGAACTTGCTCAGAATTGTTTCAAGGTAAATTTCTTTCCCATATTTCTTACAGTTTTGTGTATAAATAAACATTTTATCTATATGGAAATTCCAAATAATTTTTCCTCTTATGGGCTGTTGATTTTATTGGATTTAAAATCATTGCTTTAATAATGACTTTTTTCTACTTACATTATTCTGCACTTAACAAAGAAATATTTTAAAAAAATATTTTGAATACGAATAAAGTAATGAAATTCTTTTGCTACTATAATTAAAATTATATCAAAAGTCTGATAAGAATGCATTTAGTTCCTGCATGGTTATATTTTATTTAGTATAAACTACAAGATGCAAAAGTATGATAGAGTACCACATGAATTTGTATCATAAAGCATAAAATAAATATATACATTATTTACATCTTATATATGCATAAGATATAAAGAGTAAAATTCATAATATGCATAAGATATAAAGAGTAAAATTCATAATATGCATAAGATATAAAGAGTAAAGTTCGAAAATTGAGAAGTACCATAGACTCAGTTTGAATTGAAAGAGAATAATGTAATAGCTTCATTACATTACTATGAAATTCATATACCTCAGAATTATTTTGATATAATGTTATATTATATTTATTGTTAAATTATGTTTTGATATATTATAATTAGAAAGGTATTCATTCGACAACGGATTAACGCATGTTTATCCACACAATATTTCTTTCTATTACCGATTATATTTAGACTTTATATTACTTTCTTATAGCTTATAGTTATAATTTAGACATAATTTATTTTCTAGTATGTAGTTTTACAGATAAATATTATATACAGGGTGGTTATAAGTAAAGTTTAACTTTGAAATGGTCATAAACGGAAAACTGCTGGACCAAATGTTATCAAATTTGGTAATAGTTTAAAGGAGATCATACGAATTTCTTATTGGCAAAAAAAAAAAAAAGAGAGAGAGAAAGAGTGAGAGAGAGAGAGAGAGCTCTGACACTAAATGTTTATAAAAGAAAAAAATGTAAACATTTCTCTCTCTCTCTCTCTCTCTCTCTCTATATATATATATATATATAGCATGGGGACATTAAAAGCCTTTGCATTTTCCTAGAATTATAGTATTGGTCGGGATATTTCTGAGAATGTAATTATATCTTGATTTAAATTTTGTTTCAAGTTTGCAATTTGATTAAGATTAATTTTTTATCTAAAAGGATTAATTAATTTTCAATAATTATTACCGATTGAGAATTGCGTATGTCATTTCAATTGCTATATAAAAGCTACTGGGAAATAAAAATCTCTTTGGTCCAATGTTAACTTCAAAGGCACTCTGTAATGAAATAAAGTATCATGAAAAATTGAATTCATTTATAAATGGTTTCGTGTTATATGGTATATAATTTAATATGTACTTATGGTATATAATTTAATTGAGTAATATTTCAATTTAGGAAAAAAGTTGATCAATACAGTGCATTTGATAATAAAATCTTTTCGTAAATAATATTTCGTATTCTTGTATTACTTCATGTTGGAAAGTTTATAGTAAGTAAAATTCAAACGACAAGAATAAGGCTATTTAGATTTTATGGTAACTATATTTTCTCATGTTCAGATCTAAAATCTGCATAAAATTGTAATGAAAACATTATATATATGAAAGGAGTATAATTAGTATGTCATAGATAGAAAAATTAACTATACTCTTGTCTTATTTTTTCGATAAAGATGAGTTCAAATATACGGAAAAAAATTGCGTTGAATGGAAATAAATGAAATGTGTCAGAAAATGATTTGGAAGATTATCTATATCTGAATAAAGAGTGAAGATATATAAAAGATAACGGGGTTTTGTAATTATTAACAAATTACTGCATTTTTAAAAATTGGTTATGGTATATACATCTATGGATTAACATAGATATAAATGATTTGAATAAGTTTTGATTATCACCATTTTGAATTTCCAATAGTCATATACCAGTTGCAGAAAATGACAACCGATTTTATTATTAATTCTATCCTAACTTCGAATTTAATAAAACGGAAAACGTACTTAACAATTGAAGCATACTGACTAAAGATTGTAATTGCTGTTTTCAATATCTTTCATCTTTATGAAACAAAACAATTGCTACTTATTTAAAGAGCAATAATTTCAGAAAAATAAATCCGAATTCCATTTCACAAAACAACTTACATTTTGAATAGAATAGTGATTAGATCTAAAGTCCGTCTGAGAAAATTTATCTGAACCTATTTTTATTAAGACAATTTTCACACAATTCCAATTATTTTTTTTATGAATTGGACTATTTCTTTTCATTCGATTTTTTTATATGATGTACAAATATCTCCATTGTATGAGTGTATTCTATATTTTCAGTGTAGGAAATGTTCAAAATAATTTCTCAAAATTTCTATTTCGAGAATCAGAAAAGGAATTTCGAAATCAAATTTTTGTATTTTATAATTGTGAATTCTATAGGCTCTATTTTTGTAGAAGTATTTAAAAAAATCATTTTTTATATCACAATCGACATTATGAAATTCTCTCTTTCTCACCGTTAAATTTTATTAAATTCTTGATTCATAATGCCAATTTGATTTTAAGCTTTTAGCTATTAAAGGATTAATCTTGAACATGTAATCTTTCAGAGCATTAGAGGATTATCAAAATAGCATTCTAAAGAAATGAATGAAACTAAATTTATCTAATCCTTTTTTATGATTAAAGTAAAATAATATATAACAAAGAAGTAGAAAAACAAAATTAGAATAATAATCTTCTAAACTTTCGAAACGTTTATGCAACAGAAGGCTACATTTAAGTAAATGCAAAACAAATAAAACTTAAAAATCTGAAGATTTTATATCGAAATAAAACACTTCTTTATTTAGTTACTATTTTCTGATATAAATTATTTATCTTTAAAAATAATTAGAAATGTTTTTCACTGTAAGAATATTGATTATAAATGTGTAAATCTAAAAGACCTATTAAGTTAATAATAATTGATGGGATTAATAATTTTTATAGAATAATTTTAATTTTAATTCTTTCCCTGCATTGCTAAATTTAAGGTACAGAAAGAGTCTTATTTTTATCTAAAGTAGAATCATGCACAAACGTATTAAATTAGTAAACTTCTTTATACAATAAAGATTCGTGAAAAAATAGTAATTAATCAAGCATATCTGAAGGCATTGTTCGAAATTAAAATCAAACAAACAAACATGATTTATGAGAAAAATGTTAATACATTTTCCACGAAATGCTTTCGACATAATAAATTGCAGTCAATTTGATACTACATGTAAGAAATTTTAAATAAAGATTCCATCTCCGATAAGTGCAGATATTTATTTCAAATGGGAAGATAATCTCCAAAAATGTCAGTTCAGGATTTTTTTTCACTTAAATGACTATTTTCTATTTTGCCACTAGTCAGTTGGATACTATTCAGAAGTTTAAAAACTTATGGCGTTTTGAAAACTCTAGGCTGTTGTCACAAGTTATGTGAAAAATTAACTTTCTCTTTGTAGACATATTCGAGAAGCAGGAATGTATTTTCTAGAAACAGTAATGTTAATCTGACTGATTCTCTGTGGGTCAGAGGCAGGGGGATGAAGATTTGGGAACCGGATTTAAAATATGCATTGTTTGTATAAACTCAATTCTTTAAGATCAATTGTTTTTAAAGTATCGTTTGAAGTAAAAACGATAAACTGGCTTGGATATCTTTTTCGTCATGTATGCGTTGCTCAAACTTTTGAGGTTTATGTCTAGTATAATTTGTGTTATTTCAAAAAGGATTTCTTTTAGGGTTTCAAATTAAATTCCTTTTTATGTGTGTATTATGTAGGAACCACTGTGAGAATTTCATGAAAAAAAATGTTTACAACAAACGAAAGTGACAATTCCTCTGTTAGAATTTCCAAACAGATGTTCGAAACAGAGAGAATAGTAGGAAAAAAAAAACTATTATCTTTTATTTATCAAAACTAATGAAAGAAGATTTGAGATGCATTCCGTGATGAAACAATGTAACCATTTCTTTCCAGTTTCAATAGCAACCCATGGGACAAATACGTCTCGATATTCTCTAGACGCTTGGATTCACCATTGCTGTGAGTCGAGGTATTACGCAAAGCTTTTAAACCATCGTGTTTCGCAGTGTATCTCTTTCTCACCTGCCTCAGCCACTTTATCCATCTGTTCCAAGAAACAGCAGAGAGAGAGAGATACAGAATAAAGAAGCCAAAATATTCGAGGGCTAAAATAAAGAGTTGACACTTTTGACGCTTTCGAGATGCCGACACTTATCGCCTAGAGCCGAAAAACAAAAGCCTCTCGCACCTACGTTTTCCAATTGTCTCGAAGAAAGAGAAAGGTTTTATTTTAAGCACATCAATCAATCTCCACGTGCACAAGGCACTTTTTCTTTTGACTTTGATACGCCCACAGGGCTTATTCTTATGCAATGTTTCTCATTCTTACACATGACACATACGCTTCTTCTTTTTAGCCTCTTTTTTCTTTCTCTTCAATTTTCTCGTTTCGTTCCCTAGTGTTTTATATTCAGGTCTGAGGCCCTGGGCTTTGTTTCGGCTTAAAATGTGTTTCCGAACGAAGGAAAAAAAAAAGAAGCATATGATTAATTCTTCGTGAAATTGTATTTTGCAAGGTTAAAAAAAATGTGCAACGTCCAAAAATGTCCTGAGGAACATTTTGCCTCAAGTACATGGAGCGTGGTTTTTCGAAATCGAAAAACCCACTAAACCTTTTTCTTTAGAATTGATATAAGACATCAAAATAAATCGAAATCCTAAGAAAAATGTCTTCATAATTGCTTTTTTTATTACTTAGGAATCATACAGAATACGCATTGCATGTTTTATATCCTTCAGAACATAATTATTTTATTAATTAATAATAAATTATTGAATATTCCTCAATAACTTATTGAGGAATATTTAAAGAAAAGGTGAAGTATTTCGTTCTTGTATGTAATTTATGAAAAAAGTTCTCAAAACTTTAACCACAGTGTATCTTTAACACGTTAAAAAGTGCAATTTAAGATTATAGCGCGTTTAAATGTTGCTGCCGAATTATAAATAAGATGAACGATTTATGCTATTTTGAAATATATGTTAAGGTTATAAAAATATTTCCATTTTTGAGTTCGCAGTTCGATTTATTATAATTAATAATCTTTTACAAAAATCAGAAAAAAATGCAGATATTAGTAAAGTTAGACTTACATGGTTATGGCAAAAATTCACGAATGCAAATAAGAGATGTATTGCGATTATTCTATTATAAATGTCAGATTTTATTCAGAAAATTATAGTTTTGAATTTTGTTTATAGAAAACTTCTCGAGGAATCATTGAACAAAATATCATGCATTTAGATGAAAAGAATGTCCAAATTTATTTCAGTTTTGTTATAAGTTTTAATTCCAAACTGCTTCATCCACCAAATAATAATTCTTCTAATTCCTTTAATGATGGTTCTTCTACTGGACAAGAAAATACTTCTTACTAAAGCAGGATCTCACAGATAAATCGTTAACTCTTTCGAGTTTTATTTTCCACTGTCACTATTTTGGCATTCCTCATTTAGATGCATTGATTCTTTTGTACATTTAAGTCATTCCCTTCTTGGGTGCTAATCGAGGAAGACAAGAATAAATAAAGCGAAGGAAAATCGAAAGGGTTCATATATCTTCACATGGTATGAAAAAGTAAAGCTTTACTTTAATATTCCTTCAAAGGTGATGCCATTTAAAAAATATGCTAATTTCATTTCCCATCATATAAAATTATTTAATATAGTGTGGACAAAAGTGTGGTGATATAGTGTGGTGATAAAGAGTTATATAAGAATTAGCACATGCATTTTTTTTCAGAATATCAATTTCTAAATCTAATCAAATAAAAAAAATTCTAAATGTTTATTCATTATTTTTTTTTCTATCTAAAATATTAGAAGTAGAAATCATAATATAACGCGGGCTTATACAAAAATTCGAAACGAAGCATTACTACTTACTTAATTTATTACTTGATTGTTCAAATTTCCTCGAATTCTTATTTTTATGACAAGGGATCCCCATTCCATTTACATTTAACACAGATAATTAAAACTTCATTTTCTCATTAAACTTACATTTAATTATCACTAAAATCTTATTACGTTTGAAATTTCTCCAAGACTTTTAATTTAATTTAGGAATTTAGACACATTTCATACTACAAAATTACACATACATTGTAGGAGTAATTCGAATGCATTCCATACTACTATACTGCACACACGTTTTAAGCATAATTTAGTAACCCAAACGAATTTTAATACTGAATAAGTAAATTCCAATTCTGCATTAAGGGTCAAAGAGCTGTAATGAGCAATTTAATTTATTCCAACTCTAGATCACGCTAAAACTTGTTTATCTTTTTCAAAACATTTGAATTTTTTTTTTATTTCTGGAATTTATGAAATTTTTTAATTTTTATTTCTTTGAGAAACAGATGTCAAATTTCTGCTATAAATGCTTAAATACTTTATATTTAAAGAAACATGAAATGATTTTATATTAAAGATTTGCAAATTTATCTACGTTGCAGCGCAATTCTAAATTTATTTTGAAATAAACTATTACAAATTGTTCTGGTGCATCAAAACTCCCATGCTTTGAAAAGGTAAATTCAAAAACTGTTTCAAATACAAAAATTTTAAAATATTTTCTGTATCTCAATACAATGTGTCTGAAATGTCTGAATTACAATACAATGCGGTAAATATTGTAAAAAAATTAAATTTACTGTGTCTGGTTTCTAAAAATTTTTATCAGAATACGATATATAATCTAATCACGAATTTAGAAATATCGAAGGATATTACAATGAAATGAGATTATATAAATCTTGTTGCGTAATATTTTTTATTTTAAAAATAGCCAGATAGGGATTTCTTTACTATGACTTTGCTACTTTATAAGAGTGACGTTAGCTTTTTGTTGAACTTTAACATTATCGTTGTTTGCTAAAAGATTTAATTTCAAATATGTGGGTTAAGAAGGGGTTTATAGTGAATATAAGTTTTCTGCGGTATTTAAGGTTTAAAAGTAGGTTTTTCCCGCCAGAATTTGAGAGAATTCTCAATTTTCCTTTTTATTTTAAAAGCCAAATTTATTATTTAAACTAATATAAATAAAATTAAGTTCAAATTTTTGATAGCAAATTAATGAATCGCTGATGGCTGAGTGTAAAAAAATATTCTTAACAATTGAATATACTTATTTTTCGAGATACATGTTTTTCCATTCTGTTAATTTTTGAAATTTAAATTTTATTTAAATTATGTTTTCAACAAAATTTAATGCTTTTTTAATTAAAATAATGACTTTAATCTACTAAATTCAAGAATATACATCAACTATAAAATTTCAAAGTATACTAATATAATACAAAAGAATAAGGAACAATGAAAATTAAGTCGTGTGCAAGTAAGAAGTAGGAAATATAAAAACTGATATCAAATATCTTATATGCCTAATATAATTTTCATTTAACTGCAGGCAGTATTGTAATAGAAGGGTGAAATTTGGTTTTTAAATCAAAGTTATTAAAACAATTAACAATTTTTTAAGAAGTATGTTGAAAGATTTTCACTGTAAATATTATTTTGGAAACGTAATTATGAATTATTCCTGAACCAAAGCAATACGGTATCTGAGAAATGCTGGAATTTTTATTTTTAAAATGGGTGAATCATCATTTTTCATTTAGATTTACTTTAATGAATAAACCATATAGTTCTTCCTATTTATTAAATATTAGCATATGAAAACATGTCCTTTCTTCTTTTATAATAATATTTTTTTTTTCAAAATAACATGATAAAAATTTTATACATATGGAATAAATTTTAAATTGCTGAAATAAAAATTAGTTGTAAGCCATTTGAATTTAAAATTCGACTCAATTTCTATTCAGATTTTGTCTTTCCCATGCTTCGTAGAAACAGTTTGTGTAATTTTAACCGTTTAATGTTAAGTTGTATTGTCAAAACTCGTGCATAAAAAATATTTAAAAAATTAAGAAAATAAATATTTACTGAATCAAATATTAATTAAATTCCCATTTCATGTAATTCAAGCTTAAATGCATTTCCAAATTTTATTTCTCTTGCAGATTGTGTGGCTTTAATGCTGATTTTCTATGACAGATCTGAGAGAGAATTTTTTATAAGTGTCCAAAACTGATTTAAAAAAAATTATGATTTCAAGATAATTCTACCCTGTTCATCTGATCAAATACATTTAATTTATGTGCCTAAAACATTTATATTCCTTTCCAGAGTTATTCCAAAATGTTTTGATATGTCCTATGATGAATAGACGATTTTTTTTAAATTTAAATTACTCAAAAAAATTTAAAGAGTTCTCAAATTATTTAATTAAAATATTATCTTGATTAAATTAATCTATTTAAGTATTATTAAAATGAAAACTATTTTTTATGTGTTGTTAAATATTTCCTTACATTTACCAATTAATTAATTGTAAATATAGTAATAAATAAAAAATCAATAGAAATTTGATAGAAAGTATTCAAATTACGATTTTATTTTCGACAAAATATTTTTAACAAAGGGCAGTTTAAAATGGGAAGGAAAAAATTGAAGTTTCAATGAAGGAATTGAATAATAATGTTTCTGTGTAATAAATTTAGCTTATTAATTGTGAAAATATAATCATTTTATAAATTAAAGCTTTACGCATAAAATTTCAAATAAAGAACAAACAATTGATCCTGCATAAATTAAAA
>JAPMOR010057679.1:55733-78821 GCA_026543865.1 Argiope aurantia
AGTCTTCGTTCCTGTTTTGTTACAGTGTTGTTTTTGTATAAAGTATTTTGACTCAGTATTTATTACCTGAAGATTTTATCGCTGGTTTTCAAGAAAAACAAATATTTTGCAATTTGAGAGAAAATTGAAAAATGTCCATCTATCCCTCATAGTTACGTTGTATGTCAGGCCACTTAAATATTACTTATCGCCATAAACAGAGAAATTGCAACATTTATTGGTGTTTCCGACATAACGAAACTTCATAACAGCAAATGGAGAATATAATGTTAGCACAGGTATTACGGAGATGAACTTACTTTTGAGTAAGTAATATTCCAAATATGTACTTAATATCCAAAAATGTGAAAATGGGATTAATCATTGTTTTTAAATTCATGAATTTATACGAATTGAAGTCTGACAAAATTACTAAATACTTATAAAGAGCAGAATAGCTGTTCCTTAATGAATCTATATATAATGTTAAAGGGTTATTTTTTTTATTTTAATTTAGTTAGTTATATCATTATTTAATTTCCAGCAAAATTGTAATTCTTATATCACTATGCAAATATTAGAGCATTTGAACATGAACAAGGAAATATTAGAACTTGGACAAGGGCAACACTCATGTTGCCCTTGCCTGTGCAACTAATGCTTGAGAGATGGGAATGTAGAAGAATTTGATTAAAATTATACTTTCAAGTACCATTCTGGTGATGAGAATAATAGGAATAATTTATATAGTATCTGATTTAGATTTAATACTTTGGACTTGGTATTAACAGCAGATATATTAATTTTCCCATATTAATTTGATATCAACTTGAAAAAATTCAAAACTTCATTCAGAAAATATTGAAAAAAGTCGCAAGATTAAATTTAATTTCAGAATTATTTCCTTCTTTGATATTTAACTATCGTATTTACAGTCTTTGAGAACGGAGTTTAAGATAAAATATATTGTATTCGTAATGTAAAGTATTTTAGAGAATGCAGTAATGCATAGACCAAGCAATTCTATAAAAGGCAATTTCAAATTTCTCAACATGTCCAATGTAATTTTTTTATATTTAAACATCATCCATAAAATATAGTAAAAAACATCCAGTGATTTTAAATTTTCTAAGTCTTACTACCAATCACGGTAAATCAAAAGAAGTGAAAAGCTTTTTTCCCCCGAACCTGGTTAGGCACAAATGCATTCAGTTAGAGACTCGTAAGGCTGAACTCCAAATATTTCTATAAATTGATAAAAAAAATAGAGTAAAGAATAAAGAAGGAACTTGCTACATAACGATCGTAAGATTCTAATGCTACATCTAGAAGTTGTAAAGAAAAAGATTTTCCACTTTACAATTCCATTACTTGCATTGGGTTCTATACAAACAGCCATGCACTTCGCCCAATGATCTGAAGCTAGCAGCCCCAACCTGAAAGCAGAGTTTTTGAGCAATTTAACTGCAGAGTATAGCAACTCCTTCCCACTAATGTTTCGCTTTTCTTTTTTAACCTTCATCCTAGATACCCAGGATATTCCCTGGGCAGCAATATCTGCCCCAAAGACTAGAGCTTTCTCCTTAGAGATAAGACTTAGTGTGGACTACCCACTCCTGGTTCTACGAGAAATGGGTTTGTTTTCTTAGTGCCTTTAAATTTATTACGTTGTAGGATATGTTTTTATTTCACGGAACCATGCACTGGAGCACGATCTAAATATATATTTAAATGTTAAGAAAATACATCAAACCGTTCGTTAATGGGAAGCTTAACTTGTAGCGTTATTTTTTTAGAGAAACAAAACCTTAAAATAATGATTTCCAAGTCTTAGAGAATTTATGGGTGAGTTAGGAACTAAATCTTTGCAATTTGTGAACATCAAAAGTTAGTTAAAAAATAAATCTTGTCTAGGCAGTTTAAAAATAAAATTATGAGCTTAAACATGCAATAAAACGTTGAGCACTATTTATCAATGCAATTAGTTTTATCTCTGTATGTAATTAATGCAAATAGTGAATCTTCAAAAACATGAATAATGGTAAATAAATTAGCATTTTTGAATGAAGACACAGCAAAATCTCCACAAACTGTTTTTATTAAATGAAAACTATACGTCAGAAAAATGTGGGGGAAAAATTATATTTTAACCATCACATTTGAAAAGAAATGAAATCATATTATCTTAGTTGGAAATAAAATATTGTCTCTTATGTGTGTGATTAGTATTCTTTTTTTAAAACAATCGGGAAATATAAAAAAATGGTTGTATGAAATACGCTGTAAGTAAATTGCTTTTTCAGCTCAAAATATAAATCACATGCTCAAGGTAAAACAAAAATAAAAAATAAAATAATATTCAAATATAATTTTTACATTATCATATACTCCAATACCTGACAAATGTTTATATGGAAATCAATCTCTGTGATTCTTTATGTTTACTAAATAAAAAAAAAGCTGCGGTTTCTTTCTGTAGACAATAAGAATTCGAATACATCTTGCGCCTTCAGGCATGATATTTTAAAATTTTGAAACTGCGTAAATGAATAAGATTTTGATGTAAAAATCTTCAATCTGGTC
The DNA here is from genome assembly GCA_026543865.1 of Argiope aurantia. Lineage (NCBI taxonomy): Eukaryota > Metazoa > Arthropoda > Arachnida > Araneae > Araneidae > Argiope > Argiope aurantia. Next base: position 58,296 of record JAPMOR010057679.1, read on the forward strand.
GAGTCTCTTTATTAAACTTAATAAGTGAATTTAACTGGACAAGAAAGAATAATAAAAAATACCTCCAGGATTAATAAGATTTCGTGAAGTCTTTAGAATATGAAGATTTATTTTATGGCTTTCGGTAATTTTGCAAAAAAAAAAAAAATCATTAACATTTCAAGAAAAGGTATAATCAATTTTGAAGTCTAGTGAAATGTTGCTTATTTTACTTCAGCATCCTCTTAATCTTTAGAATATAAATGTCTAAAAAAAGTAATAAATTGAAAAATCATAAAAATTTGGGGTGTATTAAAAACAACTACATCGTTTATTATTTTTCGATTGTTGACTTTTTCATTTAAAATTTTAATGCATATGCAGCGGAATTCACAATAGCAAAAATGTTGGATATATTAATAAAGAAAATTTCACGTACTTATCTCTAGTAAATAAATTTATGTAATGTGATAAAATATATTTTTCATGTTCCATCACGTTATATAAATTATTTTTCGAAGATTAAATTGAGAATATATCTATTGAATAAAAATGATTTATAATAGAATATGCAAATATATAAAGTATGCACAATAATAAAAAAATAATCTAATTTTACCAATTGGTATACGTGAATGTAACATTTTGATATTTCCGACAATAAATTTGATAGATATATAGTGAATGAATTCAGTTTAAACTTAAAAAAATTTAGGAAATTTAGAGTTTCTATCTGAACAAAATAAAGATATATTTGAAAAATAGTATTAAATACAATTCCACACTTCTATACCCTGATTATCTGGTAAAATTCAAAAAGTGAATTATCAGAAATTTTTAATGAATGTTTTATTTAATGTTTAGATAATATTTCTTAAGGAGCTGTTACTCATTGCTATTAAAAAGCAAAGGGGGTGTTCCATTTTTGGATATTTCCTCCATTCCATGCAATCAGTTCTCAGTTGTTTTAAATATCGCAGCTGACATAATTACAAAAAAAAAAAAACTAAATGTGATCAGTTATTTAAAAATGAGTAGCATTACTCCATTAATCATGTAATGGAGAAGGCGAAAAACTAGAAAAAACTATTGCTGTTTTCATAAATAAATCATATAACGAAACTCTCTCTTTCTTCAATCAAATAGCGGAAAAATTAATAGCTAGAAGACAAAAAATGCGGTTTTTCTTTTCATTTATTTAGTAATTTCCAATAACAATCTTACATTTACAAAGTATGCTGAAGTTTAGATAATCAAATTTTGTAATAATATATATATATATATATATATACTGTGGTGGCCAAAATTGTGGACAGTTTTGAAAATATTTATGTTTTCTAACTTTGTATGTTTATAGAAAATGTTACATTTCACAAAATGCAAACTCTTACATATCATATTAAAGAGAATTTAATGCTGATTTCAATACAAAAAGCAAAATTCAAATATTTTCAATACAATAAAAGTTATTCTTACTTTAATCTGAATAACAAACACAGTGACGAAGTGCAGTGTAATTTCTAACTTTCCTGGCCAATCATTGTTCTTTTTCTGGGAGCAAAAAAAATATTAATAACTGCCTGAAGAAGATGACATCATGTTTAAAGTTGGAACAAGTCATAGTTGTGCCTTTTTGTATAGAAGGAAGACTGTTTTATATGTAAACATATCACGAGTAAGAAATTTTGTTAAGCTTTTTAATATTTAGTAGGAATTGTTGTAAATATTTCTAATATTTAGTCATGAAGTAATGCCATCAAATAAAAGAATAGATTGGACACTCAGAAAGGGAACTAAGATTATTGTGTTACATGAATGTGATCTTTCCAATGCTGCAATTACAAAATAGGTGGGTGGTTCAGTAACTATATATGGCGTCCGAGAATTTTGTTTACGATATCTGGGCACCATTTCAATAAAAAACAAAGCGGGAAATGGCTGAAATGGTACACCACATCTGTTCATGGCAGAAGAATTAAAAGACTATGTCTCCATGCTCGAAGAATGTTATCAGCGGCCACCAGAAGTGAATTGAATGATGCTGGCATTTATGTAAGTTCAAGAACAATAAGGGGAAAATTATTAGACGTTAGACTAAGAGGTAGAATTCAACGAGAAAATTTACAGCAGTGTATAAAAAGATTACAGTGGGTAAAAGAACACATTAATTGGCCAGATGATCAGTGGTTACAAGTTATACGGAGTGATGAAACAAAGATATTGTTATTTGGCAACGATGGCGAAAATTGATAAGACATAGAATAGACGAAAAGCTACATCCTGACTGCATTCAGGCAACTATGAAGAACTCATTTAGTGTAATGATGGTGTTGGTCTCTTTCATGTTATCGATGGGGCATTAAATGCAAGAAAATACATTGACACTATTCTAGAGCCAAAACTTGCATCTTCCATCAGTGATCTTTTTCCTAACAATGCATCATTTATTTTTCAGCAGGATTCAACTCCTTGCCATACAGCAAAAATATCGAAAGTGTGATTTAGTACAAAGAGCAATGAATTGTTATCATGGCCGCGAAACCGTCCTAAACTCAAAATTATTGAGAACGTATGGCACCGTTTGAAAACTCTTGTACATATGAAGCGTTCATCAAATAAAAGAGGATTAATTGAGTTTATAATTGTTTCCTGGCATCAAGCAATAACGAAGGAAGAGCTCAAAACCATTGTTAGCTCAATGAAACATTAGTGTGAAGCTTTAATAAAAAATAAAAGCTATCTCACTGATCACTGGTAACTCACTGCAGTCATCAGCATCTAATGTATCTCGATAATTATTGCCTCTCAACTTTTTTGTATTGCAAATATTCTAATTTTGTTTGTGGTATTGAAATTAGTGTTAAATTCTCTTTAAAATGATATGTAAGTGTTTCCATTTTGTGAAACGTTACATTTTCTATAAGCATACAAAGTTAGAAAACATTAAAATTTTCAAAAGTGTCCACAATTTTGGCCACCACTGCATATATATATATATATATTATTTTCATAAGAAATATTTCTAACTTTATAATTAATTGGTTCATCGAAAAGGAAATTTTATTAAAAAAATTACCTTTTTATTAGAAATGCGCATACAGGAATTTCCTATTTTTAACCTAAATATTTTCCCCGTAGTCTGGGCGCCCCTTGATCTGGGATTCGAGTCATGGTTCAGGCACGGTTGTTCTTCTGTGTTCTATCTGTGAGGTGTGTGAAAGTGCCCCCACCCCCACTGTAAAAAGCGGTTGTGCAAGCGAGTGTGTGAGTATCATCTTCATATGAGATAAAACTCACACTTCTGCTCTCGGGTGCTAAGGAATCTTTACCCTCAGAACTATTGCACCCCTCTTTTCGTGGTAACGTGGACATGACATCATCAATCTAGTGTACTTTTTATACTATTAGGCTAACAATTATGTCTGTATTTAGTAGTATTATCATATATGCAATTATTTTCTGGTTGATACATACATTTTTCTTAGATTTAATTGATAACAATTCAAGAATATAATGCCTATTTTTGACAAATAAAGTAATTCTAGTTGCAGAAAACCGGAATTCACGAACATTTTTTATCACCATTATGACCATTCTCATTTATATAACAGATTTGCGAAGACTACTCAAGATGAATTCTTAAAGTCAAATGAAGCATAATATATGGTGCGTGTTTTAGAGCTCTTTAGAGATAAATATCAACTACCGTAAAATGTCCATGTTTACCTGTCTTGAAATTCTTCAAATATTTTAGCATTTTTCTCTACTTAGAAACCATTAAATGTTTTTTATTGTCTCTCTGCTGACGTGACTCTGTGCAGGTTTATGACTGTTCTGTGCCCTGGGTGTTTACCTGTTGTGCAGGCAAAGATAGAGGAAACCCTTGGGGTGGAAATAGGATTCATGAAAAGCGTATAATTTTCACATAATCAACAAAATTTGCATGAGGGGATATTTAAGAGTGCCTACATATTTATCGTGCGTTTCTTGTGTTTCTTAAACATTTCATTCCATTTAATACTGGTTGGAGCTTGAAAGTTTCTATTCTGCTTATGCAGAAGATACCATTTTTTTTCTGTATGTCGGCGCATTATAATTTCCATTGTAAATGGTAGCATCAGTTGGCGAATAACAAAGGCGGCTCTGCAAGCACTGCTGATGTATAATGCATAGGAATTTAAGAATAAGGAAAGTTATTTGATTAAAGACTCAGGAACTGGGAGGTGGTTGTTCCTTTTGTTTGAATTTACCATTTCCTTGTGCTATGCATTTAATTTGAATGAATTGAGTTTGCTCATTCTACGTATATATTCCATTCCAAAGAGTTTTTCGTAACCTAAACAAAGGATCGACTTTTTATTCGGTTTTTTTTTCAGAAAAATTAAACCTCAGACGGGAATACATAAATAATTCGCTTATTTTTCGCGTTGTTTGCATAGTGAATATTCCATCTTCCCCTTCCGCAACGTAACTGAAGTCTTGTTTCTTTTTACCGTTTTTGTTTGAATTGCAGTAAGTTACAGAAAGAAAATCGCGAAGATTTATGCCACAAAGGATGAGTAGTGAAATGTAAAAAAATAATAATCAATTTATTTACATATTTGCTATTTTTTACTAACAATTCGCGGTAATTTGCATTAATCTTATAATCTCTTTTTTTAACACAGTATAAGTTAATTAAATTAATCAGTTTTTTACCTATTTGGGTTTTTTTTCCGGATTATTGATATGGGCTTTAATTTTTCAGTTAAGCTATGCTTTTAATAAATTGAAATCTATTCTTGTATAATAGAGATGAAATTCTTTTTAATTCCTAAAAAATTTTTAACTTATCACAACTATTTTTTAAACAGATAAAAACAAAGATAAAAAAATATTAAGATTAAAATTAAGGCTAAGTTAGAGAAGTTATAAGCAAATTATATTCCATTTACATTTCAAATAATTCATTTCTTTAATTCAGTTTAAAACAATGTAATGGTTTTAACGATAATCTATAATTTTAGGTAGCATTGGTCTATAATTGTATATGTACGTATATGTAAAACGTTATATTATTTGTATCCAGTTCAATTTTTTTTTCTATAAAGGATGATGCGCTTTTAAACCTTAGCAAACCTCAAACCTTTTAGTATTACATCGCATGTAATACTCAAATTTCATTTATTTCGCGTAGAGTACAAACAGCAATCAGTTGTGTTTAAATCATATGATTTTCAATTTATTAAGTTTTTATTCCATCCCTTTAGTTAGATTTAAAAGGGATGTTGACCAATTTTTTCAGTCAGAATACAGTCTTGGATTTAAAATTTAACTTAGAATACCTCTTAAACCCCGCTGCATAAATTGCTTTCATTATATTCAAGAAATGTCGTAATGTCGTCTTATGTAAATAAGTTAAATCATGAGCTATGCAATGAAGAAGTCTATGCCACTTATGAGTAAAGTGAAGTCAGTATATTGTTGTAAATGTTATGTGATCTGATTTCTATATTCTTTTCCTAAGCTCAAATATTATTATTGAACTCAACTAGAAGAATATTCAGTTCTGATACGTTTCATGATATATTAATTTGTGTGATTTTTCATCGGATATGTATGCCTAACAAAGCTGTTTATATTAAATCCTTACAAATCTTCAATTATTTAAACTCGTCAAAGAATCTATGAGTAAAGTTTAATACATTTACAAAAAATAGAAACTGTCAGTCAAAAGTTAAGTGGTGCAAAACGCATTTTTATTTACATTAAATGAATTTTCAAATCTGCTGCCCATTCCATAATAATTCTTAATTGTAAAGAATTATGAAACAAATCAACCTTATTAATTTCAAAATTGATGCCAACAAATTGATATTCTCTATTTTCGTTTTAAAAGTATCAATAATAAATAATAATAAAATGGAATTGCTAAGTTGTCTTTTGATTTTCTTTTCATGTTTTTCGTTTGATAGTCATTTATTTTTCTTGCTGGATTGAATATTGTTATAACAATAAACATCAAGTTACTCTAAAATGTTTTTCATTTTCTTAAAAAAAATGAAACGTGTACATTTATTTAATTTTAAAAATTCACTTCTAATATCTATACCATCTTTTATATCTCCATGAAATTATTTGGAATTTCTTTATAGATATTATATTTAAAAATGCAATTTCAAAAAAATTATTTAATTATTGAAAAGTAAAATGTGCAAAATAATTCCATATCTATCATATATTTAACGTGTATATGTTATAGGTAAACGTATAGATTTCTTTCCCTTTATTGTCCGAAAAGATATTTTGAGATTAATGCAATAAAAGTAATAAAATATTGAAATGTTTACATGTGTACATAATATACTTTCTTTAGAACCTGTTACCATATACTTTCAAAATAAGAACTAAACACAATTATTAAATATTATTTGCAAAAGTAATGCTACATAATTCTAATTATTAAAGTTAGAAAATAATTACAATTTCTGTGCATAATGAAGTTTTAAAATTTCAATGAGAATGAAAGTAATGCGAGTCAAAATTTCATTTCATATAAATCGTATATCATATTATTCATTTACAGTTTAGCATTTCACCAACTCAATATTTGACAATTTGTAATACAAATCAATATCCGATTTTGTTTATAGGGAAGTCTTTACGTGTTATGGTAATATAATTGTCTAAGAATGTTTTTTCTTTTTCCTTTTATTTTTTACAAAGATCTTTTATTTATAACGCCATCAATTTTCTCAGCTTATTTCTTTTAGAATAAATGTTTTCTATCTTTCACTTTTACATAAAAAATAGCTCATAACTATTTTGCAGAATAGTAACAAAGATCATTTTTCAGAAATTCTCTTGACACAAGAGAGAATAAAAGAAAACGGACGAAGAAAAAAGCAATGGTAAAAAAAAAAACTTCTTTAATGCAGTTGGTAGCTCACAGAATTAAAGGAGACAAAGCATAAAGAAACAAAATTTTAAATAATCTCAGCATTAAAAATTTAGCAAATAAAATTCAACGAAAAAAAGAGATAAATGACGTGTGTTATTTATTTTCCTAGGCTTCCAATCCTATTTAAGGGATTTGCATCCGAGACTTCGGAAAATCGGGTGAGTTAGCTCGAAGCTACATTAAACGTTCAAAGCTGAGAACGCAACGAAAAGTTAGATAAATTACTCATCCTTATCTTGTAGATGCATATCCGTTGGCGCATTTTTGCTTCCTAATTTTTTTTCCTAAACAATATTTCTTTTAGTGCATTTTATTAATGTTCTTAGTGGACATTTCACCTTCCATTCAGAATGCATAACTTAATCTTTAAAGAAAGAAATATTTTTTTCATAGTTCATCAAATTTATAAGCTTATATGGATTTCAGAATTTCGCATGTTTAATGAGCACTAATCTCTTATCTAGTAACGAGGTAACTCATCTTGAGTTAATTTACCTTGAAAGTTTATCGCAAATCTTTAAAAATGAACAACATTTTGCCTAAAGAAAAATCTGTTCATAAATGCTATTTTTAAACATGTTTGAAAAGAATGTTACGCTTATAAATGAATGTTAAAATGTGTACTTGCCACGAGGACTTATAATATCGATATAAAGAATTTAAAAAAATATCATTATAGAACATCGGCATTACTTAGCAACAGACCGCTAATATTTTTTCATGAATAAGTAACGATTGTTTAATGCTTGTGTATATAATGCATTTATTTGAGTTTTTTTCAATATTATGAGCATTTGATATTTTTTTAAATGAAAATTTCTTTATTCTAATGAAAGTGTATAAAATATCATAACAATTTTTAAACTGCAATATAAATGTCGTACAAACATGAAAGTAAAACCTTATAAGCTTTGCCAATGAAGAATCTAAAAATTACAGAGGCAGATCAACGTTATGGAAGTAAAGCTGGTAGAAATGGTGACATACAACTTATTTTCTAATGAAGAATTATTCTTTTTTAAAATTACAAGAAATGATTGCTAAAATAAATCCAATTTGCTGCACAAAATCAAAATAGGAAAAATCCAGATATGAATTTTTGACTTCTGATCCTCATAATCGAAGCCGTCTATTGATGTGATGAGATATTTTATATTGCAATTTCATGCTTCCATGACAATAAAAATGTAAAAATCTCTCGATTTATGCATTTAAAAAATCAGATAAAAGTTATCAAAATGTATTGAATATTATCTAATCAACTAGCAACGTATTCGATAATTCAGTCATGTTCAATATAAGACAGTTCTATACAATACAGCTTAATATGAAGTTGTTCAAAATGCTTTTTCTTTTTCTTTTCATATTTAAAAGAATTTTACAAATAACAGGAAGCATTTACTATGCTATATTCTAAAACTAAACTTAAAAAATTACAATTCCAAGTATATAATTTACAATTGTCATTTTTCTTTATTGATCAAAAGATGGTGATTAAATAAAAATCAGTACTTACGATTTATAAAATTATTTTGACAAGTCATTAATACTTTCACTCTACAGTTATCCTATATTATTTTCTTTTAAAAATAATTATTTTACTCTTTATTTATTTTAAACAATTTTTAAATTCCATAAAAAACTGTACAAATAATTTGGAAAACATCTTTTAACAAAAAAGGGAGAAAAACGGAAGAATAGTAATAAAGACTCCTTCTATTGAATTCCTTTCATGCCTGGAGAATTATGAAAAGAATGGAATAATTTATTTTGTCGATGATTTTCTTTACAAAACCGTTCCTTGCTTTGTTTACCAGTTTCGAAATAAAGAACATTCAGCAAAAATTACATGTTCTTTAACTCTCAGTAAATATACTTGTAAATATAATTTATAAAGCAGATGAAACTATTTTTATTTACCCAAAACAGATACAACTATTTTTTAAGTTTAAAAGTTTCTCTTAAATAAAAAAGAAATAGTACCTTTTATTATCTTTTGCATATAACTGGAAATATTAATGACATAAAAATTATACCACAACATGAAAATAATGCTTTAAAAGCATTTCATTTTTCATGTTCTTTTTGATCATTCTTTTGAATTTAACAATTATGTTTAAGAAATAAAATTGTTTTTCTGACAATATTTTCAAAAGCCTTTTTGCTTTAATATAGTATATAGTTCCAATTACTAAAGATAATTTTGAAACATTTTTACTTAAGATAAAGGAATAACACCATAAAATTTCATTTGAACTAAATAAATTTATTCTTTATATTCTTTTGAAAAAGAAAGAAACATTTTTTTTTCAAATGGTTTCAAATTCTAAATCATTTTCGCTTATCTAAAAAGGAAAAAGATAGAAAAAAAAAGAACAGCAAAAAGTTATAAAAAAAGTATTATATGGCTTTAAAAATTTCAAATTCTTCAATAGTACAAAATCAAATTTCATAAAACTTCTCTAAATCTTTTTCATGTATAATCTACAGAAAACATAGAACTAAGGTTTTTTATTTTCAAAATCTAAAGCACAAATGTTTCAAATAAATTTCAAATATCTCTCATTTTCTAACTTTGGTGATATATTATATTCTTGAAATATTGAAGAAGGTAAAAGATTATAAATTTATATTTTACTGCTCTAGTTAGTTGAATTTATTATTTACTTGCTGCCTCTGCAGTCAGTTGTTTCACTTGAATTAATTGCTGCTAAAAATTTCAATTCACTATTTTATGTAGCTTGTTCTTAATGCACTCAACAAAATATTTCCAGTCAAATGCATAGCGCAATAATATAACATATGTCGCAAGTCTTATATTATTGCGCTATGCATTTGACTGGAGTTTTGTCTTTTCTTAATACATCTATTATATCACCCGTTAAAGAGTAGTGTTTAAATTGGTAGAACTATAAATTTTTGATTACTTGATTCTGAATTTATATCCCAAATGAAATTATAAACATTTCTAAAAAGCTATTAAATGCTCATTTTATACTGAATTTTATTCGACATAGAAAAATAAGTTGAATCTCCACGTTTTGATCATTAATAATAGAAAAAAGTCAAAATGAAATATTAGTAGTAATAAAGAATATGCTTAATTAGAAAATATTTTTTTAAGTAATTGCAACTCTGCTAATCATCAGATTTTTATGCCTGAAAATTTGGTTTCAATATAGACATTAAGATAAATTTGATTTCCTTTCACTTGAAATTAGTTCTTTTTTAGTTATTATACTCTTATTCCAAACTTGATAATAAATATTATTTTCTCATTGTATGTTTACTAATCACCATATATGAGTAAGTAAATTATTAACAATTCAAATATTATTCGTTAGATTATAGCACAAATATTTTAAGTTTCAAACATTTCACATTATTCTATATAAGTGCAAATCATTTTCTCTTCTAAACAACTTTATATATATAATATATCTATAATTATAATTATAATATAGTAATAAATAAAAATATATTACTTCTCTATCATAAAGAAAAAAAATCGTATACTTTGTACACAATTCACATTCATTTCATACAACTCGAAAACTGTACACAATTGTGATCAATACAAACTAGCCTTTTCGTCAATCGGAAAACTGATCCTATTCCAAACAGTTCCCACAATTATTCATTCCAAACAACACGAAGAAAGTAACAATAGGTGTCGAAGAGATCTGTCATTGAAAATCATTCTGATTAGCTCAAACTGAGAGGAAAGACACGGTCTTATTACCCAAATGGGTTTCGTGTCATATTTCAGAATGGATAACTCCTAGTAATGGCTTGGTAATGGGATTCGCATTTTGCTTTCAGTGCATTTTACGAAGACAAAATACGGAGGCGCCGATGAGACCAAGCTAATTTTCTCAACTTCTATGTCATGGTCTTCGTACCAGAGTTGAAATTGAATTTAGAGAGTTTGCCAAAACTCAGATCGAAATTATTGTTACTACTGTCTAATATGTTTGTGTAGTTATTCTAATGTTTCATACTACAATTATTTCTTTTATAGTGTGATTTGGGTATTTTCTTGCCGATGCAAAAATGTCAAAATCACTAAAGTTTTTTGATAAAAAAATCGTTTAGATTAAAATATAGGTGTCTTGGTTTTAAAGAGAGCATTGTTTCAAGTAGAGATTTATATCAATATTTTTCATTAAAAGAAAAATAGCTTTCTTACTACTCATTTAATTCCAATTTAAACATTTAAAAGTCTAAGCTTTTAACTGTATATAGTAATAAAATGTTATTATTTCAAAGCTGAAGATCAATTCAATATTTTATTTTACTTATTAATTTAGCGTCATATTGAATTTCAAAAGAAGAAAAAAACACTGCGGTTGATAATATAACATAAAATTCAAAATTTCGATATTTATACAATGCTGGCGAATGGAGCATTGATTTTAGATTCCTTTCTTGCGAATGAAATAGTATTTTAAAAATGATTTGAAAAATAATTATTCTTTGATTTGATGTTACAAACCTGTAATTTACCGCCTAAACTTTCTCATAATAAATTTGTATATGATAAAATTACTCAATATATTATTTATAAAAGTCTTTAGAGATAAAATATTACTTTTTCTTATAGGATAGCATCATATTTGCTATTCAGTAAGCCATTTAAAATTCAGAGTGCATTTTATTGAAATAATAATAAATGTAAATATTCGCCGTAATATATGTCTCATGTGTAAAATGTATTCCATATTTGGAAAAATTTATTGAAGGAACGTACATCTCGGGAAAGGTTCAGCCAAATCGCATCGAGAAATGAGTCTCCAAAATATGCCAAGAGTTGAGAGTCCATTCCCTATAGATAAAATCATGCTCAAGGAAGATATCGAATGTAATCTACTTTTACAAGCTTTTATGGGAATAGAGATACAATGAAACTACTCGATTGCCTCATTTTAACGTCCGAAATGCATGTAAGGAGGAATGCTCGTGATGCTGACAATTTGGATTTCATTGATGCCCCACTACCAGGAAGCTTCATTCCTAGATCATATAAGTACAAAGATATATTTGAGACATGATAGTTTTTAAACCCCATTTGTTGTACATGTTTCTAGAATATCACATTCCAAATAAAATATTCAACGATAATAGAGACTGTGGTTGCCTAATAGTAAAGTCTTGGTTTCAGGACCGAATCTGAAATCCCACTGGCACGGCGTGAATGTTTAGATAGAGGAATATTCCAGGTAACGTTCTCGCTGTTTGTGAGGATTTCAGAGTTGTGAAGTCCATCCCGAAGAAACCTCGTGCTGCTTCCAAAGGGAAATTAATATAAATAAGCCAAACTAAACTCATCAATAAAAGAAGTTGCTTTAATGATTTGGAGAATAAGAATTTGAAGTACAATCCCGGGTACCTTAGATTTTTAAAGAACCGTAAAACAATCATAGCCAGATCTATCCATTCCATTTGTGAAAAGTTTCAACAACAGAAGAAACTAAAACTAACAGGAAATATGTTATACTTTTTCAAAAGAACCTATATAAACGTGAGAATTCTACGATCCCAAATAATTGTATAATTATTTGGGATCATAGAATTTCAAATGCTCATTTTATATAATAAAATAATATTCAATGATATTATTTTATTATATAAAATGAGCCGTATATTTCTGAGCCCTTATTACTCGAAAAAATGCTACCATTTTTTTTTTTGCACCTGACAATTGTATAGCAGATACTGCGTTACTTGAGGGGGACAATGAACTCATATTGTACATCAATCACTTAGACTTTAAAAAATTCTGCCGATATATATTTAAATATATTTCTGTGACATACCTTTAGATTTTCAAACTATAATTTTATTTAATTAAATGTTGAAAATATAAACTTTTATTTTTTCTGAATTTACATAAATAAGGGATTTAAAATATTTTTCAAGCTCTCTTGGACTTTTTTTAGTGCTTTCATTCAAAATTTACATTTAAAAGAATATAATAGGCATAATGACGAATTATTTATTAAATTTCCTACTTTTCAAACCATCTGAATTGTGAAACGTGAAATGGCCTATATTTTCCTTTTAAGAACAAACAAAACCAAAATTTTAACTTTTCGAAGTATTAAAAAACAGGCAAATCAGAAAAATAATGTTTTCAGAAAACTCATATGTACTTATTTGCATATAATTCTGTACTTTGGATTAAATTATTAAACTACACTAAGTGTTTTTAGATAAATGTTTGCAATTGTAAAAATCTATTTTCTCTTCAGTGATGGAAAAGTCGAATTAATTTCTGAAACCAGATGACGAAAACATCTCTGATTCAGAGTATTGAGACTAATATTTTTCAATTTTATTCAAACAAATCTCTATTTAAGTTCTCTATCTTTTTCTTGGATATAGAAATAATAGAAGTGCAGAATTTATAACATGCAAAGTATTAGTCCTTATCCTCTGTCTTATGAAAAATGATATGCTTCTAAATTTAAACTGCTGTTTCATAGGGTGTGTGAAACTTTTCTTTCTTAAAATTAATGGGAAATGGGTATTGTTTTAATTTTTTTCTCTCTGAATGATCGATACATATTAATCAAAATTTCTTACAGATTCCTTTCACCAACACGCAATTTGGTATTGAATAATGACAAAGCTTCACTCGACATAAGGATTTTTAAAAGTGAGTGAAAAATTGAAATGAGTAATGAGTTTTCCTTCACATCATGAATGCATCAATGCGAAAAAGTGATAAATCATCACTAAAATGGTGCGTTTGACATATAAAATGTATTCTACTGTGCCTCTAGGTATTTTATGCAAGGTAATTATGGGAACAATTCTATGTACTTCAGAAAATAGCATAAATACTTCCTCGTTATTGAATATATTATTCATGATTTTTTGAAATGGCACCACTCATTATCATAATTATTTATGCTCTTTTAAAATGCATGAAAAATCGTAATATTTACTTTAACTCTCGTTCGATTCTGCCTCAAAGAAATATTGGTAAAGTGATGGTGTATCCCAAAATGTCATTTCTATTATAAAATCATTTTTTTTCACAAAAGTTGCTTACTTGTCTAGATTGTTCACATTTATTCTTTCTAAAAGTTAATTTTAATACTTATGAAATTTGTTTCTTTAATTATCCATCTAAAGTAGTAGATAATTCAAGTCCTATGGATGTGCAATCATTTCTAATATTATCCATACAGTGTAACTTACAAATTTTCTACAAAGGCGAATGTTAATATTTGGTGAACAATATTAATGTTATTACAAATTTTATGATGGCAAATATATATCGCAAATACTGATCGTAAGAGAATTATGTTTATTCCCTTATAATTTATTCAGGAACTAATTTATAAATATAAACTTTCATGCATAATAACATTCTTTGATGGAATAAGTAACTATCAAATTTAAATTTTCATTCAACATTCAAAGCAAATGTTGTATTCTTTTTATAGGACTTTCTTTTTTACTTGAATAGCTCCTTTAGTTATTTAAGCGAAATATTCATATTTTAATAAGTATTTTGAATATTGACTTTCATATATTAGGTATTTATGATGGACAAATGTCTCGGAAAATTTAGCATACTCTTAAAAATACATTTTTGAAATTATTTCATTTGAGGAATTTTCCCCCTAATTAATATTTCAAACATTGTATCATATTTTATAAGGGTAATTTTCGAGTAAATTTTCTTGATGAACTATGATGTTGAAGTGTATCTTGAATTTTTAACAATTGTAAGATAAATAATTTGAATTTTCATTAAACAATATTTTAAGCAGTCTTTACAATGAAGCTAGAAGGTTGAAACATTTTTGACTTTGAATTATGTGATCTCTCTCTCTCTCTCTCTCTCTCACTCTCTCTCTCTCTCTATATATATATATATAATATAAAATATCAGACTTTTATTTATTTATACCATAAAGAATGTTTTAAAATAAGATAAATAAACCCGCTTAATAAGAAAAATGGGGCTGCATTTACATTGTTGGTGTTTCAAAATAATTGAAGAAATTGCATTTTGCAATTTTAAATCTTATTTTATTCGGATCTATAATTTATTTAAACTATAATTTATCATGGCATTTGTATTTTTTATATAAAATGAGACGTGGAATACTTACGAAATTTTATCACTTAAAATATTTGCCTTAAAATTCTAAAATTTTAGAATGAATTAATTTATAAACCTTGAAAATTTACAAATAAATTCATTTGAGAATGCAAACATTTGCTTCATGTCATTTTCAACTGACTTTCGTATCATATACAACTGAAGCATATTAATGATTTTCATATCATATGCAAACTGTAAAATTAGTATATTATTCACAAAAATGAATATTTTAAATTATATATGAGAGGTCCTTATCATAGAATTATAGATTAATCATTTAATTATAATATGCTAAAACAAATAGATCCAATATAAATTTTTAAAAATCAAAAGCTGATCTTTTTTTTCTTTTTTATTAGATAATTAATTATAATACAAACATAAAAAATAATTCTAACAAAATAAAATTTTGATTATTGTTGCTGTTTAATAAATATTATTCAATATATTATAAATTGCATAGATAGTAATATTAATTGAATAGATAATATTAATTAAATTATAAAAATATAGTATTATTTAAAAGCAATTTTTATTTGTTAGGTAATTTTAATGAAATATAAATCAAGAAATATTGTACCAAACATATTGGTGAAGTATTACGTTCCAACCAGAAGTATTTTATTTTCATGCATAGTTAAAAAATAAAAATAGAGTCTGTGCAACATTAAAAGAGTGTGAATAAAAAATTCTCCTCAAAAGGAAAAAAGTTGGAAAAGTCAGCGAGTTTCGAATTTCGAACTTGATTAAGAAACGGCCTCAGACTCGCATTACTGCCACCACTCCGACGTAAAAGGATCTCTCAATTTTTTTTTCGCTGTCCTTCTGCCTCCTTTTGTTAAACTTTTTTCTTGGGCGTCCTTTTTTTTTATCTTTGGATTCGTGATCAGAAAGTTCGAGACAAACAGCAGGCTCTTGTATTAGAGCAATTTAACAGAACATAACGAAGTAACTCCTTTGTTGTCTCCAAGTACAGAGTTAACAAGTTTTCTCCGCCCTTTAATTCGTTTAGGGCCTACATGTTGAGGGCAATTGGGGCTCTAAGAAAATGGGAAAAGATCAATGCAATTATCTGTTTCTTTTTGCTGTTTCTCGCTCTCGATGGATCAAAATAGGAAAGGTGACTTATTAAAGTAACTTCAAAATAGATGGAAACAATTTGTTCAAATTAGCATGTTACAGAATTGTATCTCCAACAAAGGGTTGAAGGAAGAACGAGACTCCACTCTAGCATTATCATTTATAAAGTCAACCTAATATAGAAAGCATACAATACTTATCTTCAAATAAAAATATCAAGTAAAATGGGGAAAAAACACCAATGCAATTATCAGTTTGGTTTTGCTGTTTCTCGCTCTCGATGGTTCAAAATAGGAAAGGCGCCTTATTAAAGTAACTTCAAATTAGATTGAAAATTTTTTTTTCAAATTAGCATTTTACGGAATTATCTCTCCAGCTAAGAATTGAAAGAAAAACAAGACTCCACTCTAGCATTATTATTTATAAAGTCAACTTAGTGATAGAAAGCCTACAATGATTATCTTCTAATCACCTAGTGATGGAAATCATACAATGCTTATCTTCTAATCACCTAATGATAGAAATCATACAATGCTTATCTTCTTAATATAAATCCATTTTCATAAGAAAGCACCAAGAGAAATGTCTGGTTCTTCATGTTCATTTAATTTAACGCACTTAAAATAAATTATTGCAGCCATACTGTTGGCATGTTCCATTTCTATCATCATTATTCCAGAACTAAAGATACAAAGGCATTTTATTACATAAACTTCAAAAGAGAAAGAAAAAGATTTTGTAAACTAATATGCTTTTAAGCTATCTTAGCCAGCAAAAAAATATAAGAAGAATTAGGATATAATTGTATACGTTTTTCAGTCAAATTATAGAAATTGTAATAAATATTTAGCCTTCCAATTAATTTTCACCCTTTTAACACAAGAAAGCATTATGTAACACACCACAAAGCAGGGTAGTTCAATGCAATCATTAATATCAATGAAATGAAAATTCATTAGCTCTTTACAATTCGGATCATAACTTTGGTTTAGAAAACAGAAATAGATTTTTTTAACGCATTTTAAAAATAGATAAAAAAATTTCTTTGGAACTATTTGTGCGTCGAAACTCTTAGTCAAGGAAGAACTAAAATGCATCAAGTTTCTTACCTATATTATTATTAAATCAGTCGAACAGTAGAAATTGTTCTAGACTTTGACGAAACGAAACTAATATTTCAAGTCATTTATAAAGAAATTCTTCAAGATAATAATGAAAATCTGCATGTCCAGCATTTTAATGCAATTAAAATTAATTATTTTAAATTAAATGTTAACGGTTGTATCCAATTACTTTAGAATTTAATATAAAAATCATGTCCAATTATATTAACAAAACGAGACAAAAAATTAAATTATAGTTATTCAATTTGAATTTCCACCAGAAAAAGAGAGAAAGGTAAATTTTCTGATGGTATTACGATTGATAAGACAACTAAGTGATTCAATAAGATGAAATGAATAAGAACTATTCACTTGATCTTACCCCTTCAGTTAGAAAGTATCAAGAGTAAAGTAAATGTTGACGTGTTAATAGAGAACTTATATCTTTGCAAGTATGGACTCATTTTTGGTGATGAAATTTGTATCTCATGGCAGTAGATGGATAATTAAAGCGAAATATGAATTGTAATTGACTAAATTTGATTCAATATTGTAGAACTATATGCAAAGAAAAAAAAATATGTAAATGAAAAAAAAAACGATCAGTTTATCTTCAGAATCTCTAGTCTCGAACATTGAAATTTGATCGAAATTTAAAACCTGTCGTCTACTATATTTTTTAATCCGTGAAATTTCAGTTACTTTCTGATGAATTCAATATTTGATATCTATTTTATTATTTCTTAATTAAAAGAAATTTTTATGAGATATTTCCTAGTTGCTTGTAATGTCAAATGTATTGTTATTGAGGAACTAAAAACAACAGTGAAAATAAATTCTGTTTTCATTTCACAAGGAACATAGGAATAAAAATTATAAAATGAACATATGATTCAAGAATGATTAATATAAAAAGAATAATTTCTGAATTATTAATGTAGTAAAGAGGCTTTATATCTAATTATGAGAGAAAAGATTAAAGATTTGAAAGTTATTTAAATTTCATGTATCTTAATGGAAAGAGCATCTATGAAGAGTTACTCATAAAATAAAACCGAATATTCTTTTGCCACATTTTTTATTACTTTTTAAAGATTCGCAACTTAAAGGAGTGTTCTATTTCAGTTTAAATTCTTATACCAACCGTTTCATTCTACTATTTTTATTACATCATATTTTTCATTTCAAAGTTATTGAAGTTCTTTATTTCTATTGGTAATGATTTGGATGTTTTTATTGCCAAATTATCTAGAAAATATCATTGGCCTGCGGAAGGTTTCAGAGAATAACAGGTGAGAGTTTTAAAGGAAATAAAAATAAAAATGAATATTGATTTTGACAGATCTAAAGAACGTGGGATTTATTTTAGTAAAACATTGAAAAACGAAATAAAAAATTTAAAAGAAAAATTTGTTATTACAGTAATAGATAAATCAGCAAATAATTTCTGTTTAATTTGTAAATATTATTATAAAGAAATTTTAATTAATGAATATAACTCTAACGCAACTTATATGTTAAAGAACACCGGAAAAAAGGAGTTAGATAAAAGAATGCTGGCATTCGCAAAAAAAACCAAAACTAAGACTTGCTCTCTTAACTATCCTTATTTATTCCCAACAGTTAAATTTCATAAAAATCCAATAAAATTCAGATTCGTGACCTGTAGCACTGGCAGTTATAATTACTATACGGGTAAACATTTCTTTAAATACTTAAAAATTATCCTGGACAAAATAAAAGATGAAGAACACTTTATTATTTCTAGTAACAAAGAAATTCTGGATTTTCTTAAAGATAACAACATTAATAAACTTAATACTTTTGATTTCGAAAATTTATACACTAATCTACCTCATGAAAAATTAATAAAAGTCTGCACTTTTATCTATGACGAATATTTAAATGAAAATATCATTCCTAAAAATAACTGGCTTGAGTTATGTAATTTTAATATTACTGAAAATTATGTTTTTAATGGTATTAATTTTTATAAACAAGTTAAGGGCATTCCAATGGGAACAGCTTTCTCAAGTGCTTTGGCTAATATTTTTCTACATTACTAAGAGAAAAAAGTAATTAAATATAATTTGATAAACGGGTGGAGATATATTGATGACCTACTTTTGATTAACTTCGACAATACTAATATTGTAACTAATTGCTATCCAAAAGATTTAATTCTAACAGAAACGAATAAAAATCAACTTGAGGCTACCTTTCTGGATTTAAAAATCGAAATTGATAATGATAAAACAATAGTTGGTATATACGATAAAAGGGATGAATTCAACTTCAAAATAACAAAACTATGTAACTACCATTCCAATCTAAACTCTAAAATTTTCAAAAATCTAATTTTCTCACAAGTTAACAGGATCAAAAGGGTTTGCAATAATAAAAATTCCTCTATTGAAGCATCAAACAACCTCATTAATAATTTAATTAAAAATGAATTTCCTAAAAATTACTGCAATGCCAATTTTTTAATTAAACAAGGTATGGTTTGGGATTAATCCTTTGGCTTAAATAAAAAATAGAACTTTCCTTGCATATTATATCACTCAATAAGTGGCACTGGGAGCTTACAATTTTTACCTAAATTACCGTTAGCTTTGTGTTTTTAATAAGCGGGAATCACAATCGATAGCTTAAAATTTCCATGACTGTTGATGGTATGTTCTTGCCTTTTCGTTTTTTTAGTGTTTTTTATGGTATTTTGGTGTTTATTGTTTTTTTTGTTATTTTATTTTTACTTATTAGTGGTTTTTCTTCTAATTTGTTGTTTTGTATTTTCCTTTCTGTTAAAATGGTATATCTCTTGGGCCTAATTTCAGGGGATTTTCGGGTCACGAAGGAATCATTATTAGACGTAATTGTCTGAATTTCCTTAACAGAAAAAAATCCCTTTTTTTGAATCCCTGCCTGAGGGTGACCCTTGAAAAAGTCTTCAAGCCGGATTCTTTTTTTATATATATATATTTTTTTATTTGGTTTATTTGTTTTTTCTTTTAACTTGATTTTTATACTTTTGTATCAGTTCATCTGTGTTTTAGAAGTAGCTGCTTTTGCGCTCTCTAAATACTATGAAGTTTTTACTTGTTCCATTTTTGGTTTTAGTTTGAATAGGAAATAATTTTTGTTGCGATTTCGAAACTGTTTCACTTTTGTTTTCGTTTTAGTTTCGTTTTCAAACTATTTCTTACTTTAGATTGATTACTTATATAATTTCTTCTTCTTCTTCTGAAGTTATTCTTTTTTTTTAATTTCAAAATAGGTAGATTTCAAATTTTAAAAATATA
>JAPMOR010057680.1:0-15363 GCA_026543865.1 Argiope aurantia
GCAAATAGCGAGGTTCACCTCTCTACCCACACATGAGCAGTGATGAATTGGCCAGCCTGAAGTTGTGAAGATAGTTGGAAGAATCGTCATGTATTGCATTGTATGGGAAAGAATCTTCTCTGCACCAGCCTGCTGGATGGAGGGAAACTTGGCGGATTATATTGTGGGTAAACTAATAAATAACGTCTTTATCCCATGCTATTTGCCAAAGTTCGATGAGGTTTTTCAGAAGACCGGCTTTTAAGGGAGATTTTAATTTCGTTGAAGGTAGTTCAGACTAGCTCATTAAATCAGCAGCGGATTCTCGTGACTCATTTTCAAAGCAGCCTGCATGAGTCTTGGTCCAGTTGAGGTAGATGTAAAAGTAGCTGATGAAACTTCTCTTGTCATTTGGTTCTTGTCATTCGGAAGATGTTATAATGATGGCTTTATTATCCTTAAACAATTATCCGTTTTGGTGATCTGACGATGTCTTTACGCGATTCGCATTTTCCTTAAGAGTTTTTTCATGCAGAACTCTTATCTTAATTCAATTTTGCTGATAATTGATAGCAAATAGTATTTTCAATCTCGCAAAAGGCTGCACTGAATTCATTGCAAGTTTTAGAGTCGATATAAATTACATCAGACTGTACGAATCGACCTCTATCAAATATTGAGATCGTTTGATTAATAAAAAAATTTAAGGATGGGTGTGCTATTCAGTCCGAAATCTTTCTTTAATTTCGTTGATAAATTTTTAATTTTGGAATTTTGTCTCTCTCTATGAAGAGTGTCAACTCTAGTTTGTTGAAATTTCGGGTTGCAATGGAGGTATTCCAAGAATGATTTGCAGAGCCGATGTTGGAAGTCTTGCAAGATCCCGACATTTCCAGGAGGAAGCTTCTTAAAATATTTAAGTTATCTGGCTGATGTAATTGTCGGATTCCTACACCAGCCTGAAACTCCTAGTACAAACTTTTTCAGTAACCGTCTAGTGTAGTAGTCTTCTGTCTTTATTGATGTCCTATATTGAGTCGGCTATTTTGAGGAACTTTTGATAGAGCAACGTATATTAGCTCGCTGTATAATTTGGATGGTCCAGTTCGATTTTTCATTTAAATGAAATCCAAGGTATTTGGTACAGTTATTGCTACTACTTTTCAGAAAGTTATTATCAGTTCCGCCTATCTTCTGGTAATTTTTTTGATGCAAAATGATTTATTTAGAAGTCTGTACAATAGTGGAGATAACTTGATTCTTGAGGTTCTTAACTTTTATATTGCTTGAGTCGCAAGGATTTGTGACATTGATTGTTGAAGAAGTCATTCCTCAACACACAGAACTGCGCCGTTATAGAAACTCTGCAAGCCTTCTCCCTTTGTTTTCTTGAAACATAGCTTTCTTTGATATTGAAAAATTTTCCTATTTTTTAATAGGCTCTGGTAAGTGAACCTGATTATTTATGTACAATTTTATTGGATTGCTTTCTATTGTTTGTGTATTTTCAATTCCCCCCCCCCATTTAACTTCCAGCAACAAGAAAGTGGCATGGAAGTCGTCCCTTACTTTAAAAAATTTCCCAGAAGTTTTGTGCTTAATAGACTATTTTGCCTTCTCTAAAGTCATGCTAATTTGAAGTGATTTTTTTTTTTCTATTTTGCATGTTGATCGCTGAAAATTTGTGGGATTTTGCCAATTATGAAAGAAATGAGATTGCTCTACAAGAGGGAGTAAGCTTTGATTCTTTGATAGTGATAAGGAATAAGACTATTATTGATTTTAAATGTATCTGAAAAAGTTTTAACTTTGATATTTTTTTATGCAGATAATGAATTCTGGGAAAGCCTTGTTTGACTTCATGTTTATGTTGTCAATGCCGTGAATTTTGAGAACCCTTCCATTTGGAAATGAATTGGTTACCCATGCAGCTTCTTGCGTAGGTGGCATCATCTGGAATGACTTCAACCAGTTAAAGATCTGATTTTGGAGGAAAAGGGAAGAGTTTGTCCAAGAAGTCTCGAACGATTTTGTGTCCCTCCCCTTTCCCTAGTGTGCTGAAGATTGAGAGCTGAGAAAGGAGAAACACTTTTTAAACTTTTTGTAGTTTAATTTCGTAATTTTTTTGAAATGTCTGAAGTCAAATAACTCGCAGCTGTCGAATAAGTCACTCCATTCATGCGAGGCTATAATTTTTATTCTTAAAGAAATATGTACAAAGATTGAAATGTTGGATGTAAAGACGGAAAGCTTGAAACTTATTTTGTTCATATTAAAATTTTCAATGTGCATTTATCTTGAAATCATAATTTAGTTAGGATTTAACGAGTTTTTATGTCTAATGAGTATCCCATCAGCAAACAGTATGGAACAAAAAAAAAAATCTTCTGAACATGGAGAAGCTGCCAGTCAAACAATGCGATACGAAAACAAATGTATCAAACTCTTCTTGAAAAAGTTTCTTGGCAAATAACTGTTGTCAAATCTATGTAATGTGTTAAGCTAAAAGCCTCGAAATAATTCTGTGATTTTGCTTACAATATTTTGTTGCAATACAAGAATAAAACAAAATTGACTATTAATAAACGATAATCTCAGCGTATTACATCTGCGAATGGACAATATTTTTGTGATAAAATACATTGTCTTTTCTTTCGGATTCTTTAATATTTTACAAATTGTCTTGTATTTTCTGCGCTTTAAAAAATTGTATTCATCTATTTCAATGCTTAAAAATATCTTTTTATTATAATCGATGGTTCCATTTATTATTACATTTGGTTTTTCAGGAGCTTAAATACATTTTATGACCTTTTATAATAATTCTATTTAAATCTTTTAAAATCTTAATTTTCAAAGACATTCTCAACACGATCTGCATCAATATTTTAATGTTCTACTAATTGCATCCATTTGAAGATTATCTTTTTAAATGTACTTTTGAGTAAGTTCTTAATGTTTCGGAATTTAAATGTAAAATTTCTAAATTTTCTAGGTATCTTAATATTTGTAGGAAAATTATTTATTAAATAGCTTACAGTTAAATTCTCATTCTTTTCCTCTTTAATTTTTTTTCCGGCTTAGGATTCTTGATTGGTTCGGCCGGCCAACCATTCACGAATCGTCTGTATTTGAGAAAGCATTATTTGATCGCCATGCCTGATCAGCATGGTGATTAATATGCTTTAAACGAACGGATAACTTTGGCTTAAATTTATAGAATAATTAATTTAAATTGTTTACGATATTTTATTTATAAAAACACTTAATTTATTTGTAGCAAAATATCGAATGGATGCAGTTAATAGGAATAGCTTAGAATACTCTTAAATTTCTTTTCGTTATTGTTAAAATGTATTTTATAAAATTGATAGCGTTTTTAATTGAATCACTTCAAAATTTTAACAATTCCTTTTCTAATATTTTGAAGTTGTTAATGCAGCAATTCCTCTTAATATATTGTCGATTTGATATTTAGTGTTGTCATTTTTTAGTGTGCATGTCTTAATTAAAATGGTTATTAAGCTTTATTTAAAACTTCTTATCTTGACTTATATTTGCTTATAAAGATTAGATTATGTAATCGAATTTCCTTTAGCTTCCTGGTGTGCTAAAGCTTTAAAGATTTGTGCAATTGTATTTTAATGTACGATCTCAACTTTTTGAGAGCTTAATTATTAATTAATTAATGGAATTAAGATTTAATCCCATATCAGCGACTCCCACTGGAAGTAAATTTGAGAAAAATGTTATAGCATTTGCCTGAATAATGAATTATATATTTAAAACAAAAAAGTAGAAATTTAAAGTTTTTTTAAATGTGTTTTCGTATTCAAATGAAGGTTTAGTTTATGAATTTTTTCTCTAAAATATGTGCATTTTTTGTTTAATATTATATCCCTTGTATTGAGTATTTCTCATGTATTTCACTTTCAGTGCCATAGCTTTCATGCTATCAATGGTTGCATTTGTCACAAATTTGTAAATAAACATTTATTTTTCTGTATTCTAGTTGTAATATTTTTCAAATCGAATATCATGATTTAAGCTGATGTCTTCAAATGAACCAATTTACTTATTATTGCTTGGAATATTTACTCTTGTGAATACATCTTGCATATTATAATTCCTTTACGATAAATGTAGAACCTGTTCATATATTTTTCTGAACTAATCTGATGTCTTCAGCATACACTGTATAGGTACATAAATTCATTGCCCTTCATTTTTTTATTCTTAAGACTATAGATCAAGATTTCTATATTAATACCTTTTGTGAAGTTAATAAAATCTTTTTTTTCCATAATATCCCACATTTCTAAATAGTCCATCTCTAATTAAAATAACAATCGAATAAAGCTGCAGTTCACTTTTAAATAGGTGGAATGTGCTCAATTTCATAATTAGTCTCAATCCTAGAAGATTCAGAAAGTCAATGAATACAAATTTAGATAGACCAAGTTGCCAGTCAACTCGGACGAAAACCTGTAGAATCACAATATATATATCTAATGCTCAAATTAGAAATTTTAATCACTGTCTTAATTACTTTTCTTTGACTTGAATGTTTCTGTAGATACAAGTTAAATTTAATTTCTATCAAAACTGATAAAGGAGGAAATGTAATTACTTAGAAAATAAAAATTTTCGAAATTCAGCTCGCATTGAATTTTCCCAATATTTCAAATTGTATTTTGGAATAAACGCAATACGAGAGAAAATAAAGTGGGGGTGGATGGTTGGACCTTTCCTTATTTAAAACTGGCGACGCGCAATGAATGAAATTAGATTTATCACAAAATTTGAGTTAAGCAACGCTTTTGTTTTATTGACTCCGGAGTAATTTTTATCTCTAGAAATTCTTAAGAACTGTTTTAGACGGCTATTCTCTGGTTAATAAGAGTCGGTCAAATGAAAAAAAAAGGCCTTGTAAATAGTGCAAATTCCTATTGATGCGTGCTATAAAATATAACTTTTTGTTTCAGTGATATTTCTAATGTTAGTCATTCTTAATTATAAAATTTATTAACTGAATAATGAGTTAACCTTAATAAACAATGTTCTTTTTCAAATAATTTATGCATGCATCTTTAAATTTATTACGAACAAATACCAGAAACGGTTTGATTTATCTTGATATTAAATACTAGAAAAATTACTAAAGAAACACAAGATCAAAATTCAATTTTTATTAATAATTGTGGAGAAATTTTTTTAGTTTATATAGTCTATTTGCTCATGTATAATAAAATTATTCTTTTTTTCGAAATTTTTGATATATTCAAAAATTCATTAAAAATTCTTCTTCGATGAGAATATTACTTGAAACAGTTTTCAAGTACATAGAAAAAACCAAATAAAAGCTATTTTAGACCATTTGATATTTTTCAAACAAAATAAAAGAGAAATTATATAACTATGCTATTAGTAAAATACTAGAATTTTTTCTTTTTAATTCAATATTACCAAGTGTATTTTATTCAAATTATTAACTTCTGTATAGCCGCGGTAATTATTACAGGAATTATTTGAGATTTCAAAATAAAAGTAAAATGTATTTAGACTGTTGTAGATTTCAGAATGCATTTTTGCTTAAAATTCAGTGCAAGCATTTTCATGTTTCTGTTACTTTTAATCATCGTCCATTAATCATAGCATTTAATTGACTTCATAACATTTGATACGATAAAGCTTCTCAATACGAATTAGAATTCTTTTGAACAAATTTTGATATTAAAGCTCCAATGATTTTTTGTTTTTATTATTTTAAATGAAAAATATCTATTTAGACATTTATTGATTATTTGAAACTATTTATAACTTTTTATTGACTATTTATAAATTATTTGAAAAATATCTATTTAGACAATATTTAAAATTAAAGTACAATTCCATCCATCAAATAATGTTTTTGCTTTAATAATAATTTAAAAATAACATTACCCGAAAACAAAATATTTTATAATTGGGGAGGGGGGGGTAACATTTAAAAAAAAATGGGCAGGTTTGTAAATTTTGGTTTTTAAATTATCAAATTTTGATTAAGATAACTTGTTTACTAGTTAAAAAAATAACATACTAATTTAAATCCCTGAAAAAAAGTTCTAAAATATCGTTGTTTTTTTTAATGCCAAAAGCTACATTTAAAGAGTGGATCTTATTTAAGTTAAATTGAACGACGGCAGAAAGCGAATTGCAACATGTTGGTAATTAGAAAATGTATTTTGCTTATTAAAAGAAATATTTATCTCGCACCTACAATATGTCATTACTGAAATTATCTTTTAACCTATCTACTTGGAAAGTATGCTACCCAGCAAATTCATCAATCTTTGTATGAAGTTATGTAGGTTGGCATAAGTTCTGACAAATTTTTCACAAAGACAAAGTCGGATGTTTCAGTCCTTCATCTCACACAAAATTGCATGTCTTGATTTATTACTTAGCTATTAATTAACCAAATTAGTTACATTTATTTAATAAGCTAAATGAATCAATTTTCTTAAGCCAATCTCAATTCTAAAAATATTGTTACGTAATTTTCTGCTGGGGTTCGTTTGATAGTGGAAGTGATATGGTGTTAAGAAAGCTCAATCAGCTGGCAGAAGTAGAATAAAAACAACGACGTTTATTTACACGAAGACACACAGGACAGCACAAAAGCGACAACTATATACAGCACAGAGACGACTATCTTCAGCCGAGACGTGTAGCATACAACCAGAATCTACTGCAGACAGTAGCGTACAGCTCCGTTCAGCACGAGATTGATTCCGTCGCTTCCGACTCTAGACTCCTACTGCATTCTTCGCTGCTCTCGAACTCGGACTCCCCTGTCGTCTCCCTTCCTCTGGCAGCTGCGGCTGCTTCCTTTTATAGGTCTCGGGAGGCGGGGCTAGAAGACTCTCAACCAATCAGGAACGTTCGAGGTGTATCTCGGTTCCTACTGGACGGATCGGGAAAATTCTCGAAGCTTCGGGTATTATCTATTTTGGCGCCAATGTCGCCAAATTCGTCACCATGTCGCCAAATGGTCGCCAAGTTCTGGGACCTCCGACGCGCCACACGGACTCCGTTCATTCAGATGACTGTAAAACTTTCTTTCTGTTGATGAAACAAACTATGCTGGGAAGCCGAATTGTAGGTTTGTAACAATATTTTAATATACCACGATTAGAAAAGAATGACGTTTTACAGAGTTAAGAAAGAACCATCCTAAGTATTGACTAAAAATGTTTCGTATATTAAACAAAATTACATCTTTTATAACTACTTTTCAATAAAATTACATGTTATTTAATTACATATTTTATGAGTTGTTAAATAATAAACAATTGTTTGTAAATGGATTGCGAATCTGGCAATTTAGGAAATCAACATTGCAGATTACATTCACTGATTGAGCAAATAATTATGAATCATAATGAATAAAATAATAAGTGCAAGATAATCAATGAAAATTAGTTAATCTCTTTCCACGTAAAAAAATGCTTCTAATGTATTTAATCGAACAACAATACAATTTTCAGGCATTTGTAAAAAAAATTTTAATTAAATTATATTTATTTTAATAAATATGGATTATTTTACTGATTAAGCATTTGCTTTTTATATAATGCAAAAAGAATTAAGAGATTTATGAAAGCATTTGTATCAGAAAATATAAAGGCACATTTTCCACAATCCAAGTGGATTTGATTCTAATTAATTATTATTATTCCATTTAATTAACTTATAATTCCACTTAAACTAAAATATTGGAATCAGCATTGCGAAAACTTTTCAATCAGCATTTCAGATAAGTTTAGTACCTTGTTTTGTACTTATTAATCAGTTTAGTTATAAATGCATTGTTATTTGTTATTAGTAAAGTTTTGTTTTAATGAAATGCATGAAATTAAGTTATCAACAGCTACTATTATAAAAAGTATAAACTTGGATTATATATTTTAACAATAGTCATGAAATTTTTAGTGGATATATATTATGCTATGTTCTACAAACTGAACCTCAATTTCTGGTATATTTCCTCTTTTAAAAAATTTCTGGGTGTTTGAAAAGTGGAAATTTTGATTGATTTTAACACTTTAAGTTGGTATATAAATGGAAATTAAATTTAAATATAAATAATTTGTAGTTCAGTTTCTCAAACTAGCTATTTAAATTACTTGAGTATTCAAAATATTGTATTTAGATAAGTATTTTATCCGTAATCCTGCACGCAAGGGGACTAACTCCTTTTTTCTCTAAAAAAATTTACCACTCTCAAATAAATAGATATTTATATTACGGTTTGAAAATATGTATACTATATTCAATTAAAATATATAGTTTTTTTAGGAAAAATGTTAGTTTTTCATTTGTTTGGTTTTAAAGATATAAGACATAAAACTGGACAGTTTTCTTCCACTTTTCTCGAAAATTTTTTTTGTCCACTAAAAAAATTATTGATTTAATATATTTCTTTATTTTTTTAATCGTAGGAATTTGCTGAGTATCATATGCTTTGAAGATATTTGTAGATCAATTTGTTTTTTCATATTTACTTTAGCGTTCATTTCTAAACGTTTTACAAAAAAACAAAATTGGAAATACGTCTATTCTAAAAAGCAGTTCCGTTTGGTGCTGATCTAAAGTAAACTACTTTATTGAATATAAGTTTGCTCCAGAATAAATTAGAAGTTTCTCATCTGAAATAATTATTTCGGAATAAGAAATACTTTCATGAAGGAATCATTCACAAGAATTAAAATTGTACACAAATTATTTAAAACAAGTTGCTTCGACAAAATAAACACTTTTTACTTCAGAAAAAAAGCAACTAAAATGCATTTTTATAAAAATATAACAAAATATAGCTTAGACATGTGCATAATGATTTTGCTTTGCAGCAAAAAACACCATACATTCTATAATTCCAAAGCACAGCTTAAAATGTAAATAAAATGGCCTACAGAATAAATTAGTGGCAGAGCTATCTTCAATTCAATATCAGATAAAACTTCGGAAGACGTGCATTCTCATAGATATTACGTCACGTGAATTAATATCACTTGTTGGTTTGTCTGTTCTTGTATATGTGAATGTACTATCGCAGAAATCCCTTACGTTACACATAAGAAATTTGACAAAACGTTTTGAAATAAAAATTGTAGAACTGTATTGAATTTTGTATTCTATCTATCAAAGGAAAGAGGTGCAAATGTGAAATAACTAATTCAAAATAGTTATTCAGAAATATATATAATGAAAAACAGAAGCAAAAATTCATATATTATGCTACCCTATACAGCATATTTTCTACCCTGATTAGACAATGATTTAAAACTGAATTTTTGATATTTATTATTACCGTAGCGATTAAAATAATATTTTATCAGAAAGACGTAAAAGATTTTAAAATATAAAAATGTGAATTTATTTTTCTTCTACGAAAATTTGGAGGGTTTCATCACTTCCTACCTTTGTTTAGATGCAAGAAAAATTCTTGAGAATAAATTCAGTTTACTAACGAATGTCAAACAATTAATTGAATCGCTCTGTTGGAGTATTCATAATAAAATAAACTGTAACTGTAAAAATCGTAGTTGTCATAGCAACAGTTGACATTCACTTTTATATTTTTTTTATTTCCATTTAAGTCACATGTTACTCGTTAATAGTAATTAGTTTATAAACTGAGTGTTTAATACTACCATACAACTGTTTCTTGATACTTTCAAATAGTTCTAGCATTTTTAAATTTTTAGATCAGCCTGTCATTTTTTAGATATTTATCAGTACTATGAATGCTCCAAGCATCAGTTTTTCGTCATTGCCGGAAGCTTTCTTAAATAAAATGCTACTAAAATTTAGAACTCTTTTCTACACATACTAAATGTGTAAAAAATATCATTGACTTTATGATAATTTGATTAATTATTTGTAATATTGTTATAATAATAGTATTTTAAAATGTTGTGATAATATACTTTCCCGATTTCTGTGAAGAGGTGACTTTCTTTTTTATTTATATCAGTTCATATGAATAGATTATATTATTTTATTCTGTATACTTTTAATATGATAAAAGCTTATTTATGTCTGGATCTAAAAAGATGCCATATCTTTCACTACAGAAGATATTTCTGATATGTAAAAGTAAAATATAATTTGACATTAGTTGAAAAAAAAATATTTTTATGGAGTTTTAAAGATTTACTATACTTTTAAAACCGACAAAAATCTGAATATATTGATAAGATATAAAAATTACCATGTTAAATCATCAATTATTATTATTATTTTCAATAGTAAAGAAAATAATATCTGTTTGATGTAGAAATTATATAGCATTTAATTAATATAGAAATATTTCTTCTAGTTACATTTTACTTTCAAAAAAATTGAAAGGAAAATATTTCTCCCCATGCATTATATCTTATTCAGAGAACAGTGATAAGCATAAGTTCTGCAAGGAAAATATGCTTTCATTGGTCAGTGCTGCATGCAGTCTTGTCTTTCATTTATGTATTTTTATCGATTGAAATTCGATTTATCGATTTAAAGCATTCGATTTCGAAAATACTGCAAGTGCAATTCTTTAAAGAACAGAACTAATAATTTCTTAAAATCTGGGAGATTGATCTAAAATTTTAATTTCTTTCTTTCGCTTTTTATGTTATATTTAAATTGAATTTTTTTCATTGAAATTATATATTTCTACCTGAAATTAAATAATTTTTTGGGTAGTAATGGAAATACTGATGCTTTCTGTTAACCTGAAAACAACCAAATTGATGTCCAATACCTAAAATGTTTCAAAGATATGCTACTAAATGGTTAATTTCTTGTTAACTTTGCTAAAAAATATTGTAAGAGCTTCTAAGAAACAACCAGTACATGGTATAGTCTAACTTGATAAGACAGAAAAAGCTACAAAAGTATATATTTCATAGAGGAATGACATAATCATTTTCTGTTAGACTAAATAAATTACTCGGTGCAGTTTTTTCTTTCTTCCTTTTTTCAAATTCAGGTGCACTAAGTTTTTGTTCTGATGCCTTGCTTTCAAAACAAAAAGAAAAAGCTGTTAGGTATATCAAATACTTTTTTTTCTCTTTCTGTTACAGTTGAATATATATTTGTTGCCTTATTTATTAAAGAAAAATACTAATTTAAAGAGATATATGATATATTTAAATATTTCTGTGGCCAAAACATTTTGCACCAAAAAATATTTTGAATGATTATCTTAACCATTCTTACATATTATTAATTTGACATAAAGGATACATGAAATCTTCCAATAATTGAAATTAAAATATTTGCCATCAATTGTTATAAATATTAAACTATGTATATTGCATATTTGGACTGAGTTTCAATAAATTTCAATCTGCAACTTTTACACAGTTTATAATTATATGTATATGATAGTTTTTAATTACATGTATTGTAAATTTAAATGAATATGTGTTTGTTCTTATAAATAGCTATTTAGCTAATTGTATATATATGACTCAGATAGCTAAGAAATTGGATGTCTCTTGATGTCACAGAACTCATTATAGTCATTAAATCTTTTATTAGAGATATTTACTTAGCTTTTCTCTTTAAGTCTCTCATAATTTAAAAAAGAGCACATTTAATGTATTTTTAATGTTTTACAACTTAATTTATAATGTAAAATATAATTTTTTTTCTATTCTTTTTGTATATCAATATGCATTTTCTCTAGAGGGTTCTTTAATTTTTGCATGAGTCTAATATCATCAAGTGTAGTTTGTTCCTTCGTGCTTGGTGGCGTTGCTCTTCGGCAGCCCCATCAAGTTTCCTGCATGGACTCTGGCTAGGTCGGGATATCGCACAGTATACAGCATCTACTATAAAAAAAAAAAAGAGTATGATCTAAAGGATTTCTGTCTAGACAATATCCATTTTCAATAGATAATAAATAAAACTAATTAATAGGAAGCAAGATTTTTCTTAAATGTTTACTATGAAAATTTCCTTTTTTTTATACTATGTGCATAAAATAAATTAAAATGCCTCTTAAGGTAATTTTAATAAAATGTACAAAAAAATGCATAATTTGATTACTGTTAAATTTTTTCTTTACTGATACATATTGTTTCATCTGTTTAACACAATCCTTCATTTCTTTCTTTATGTAACTACATATTAGTTATTTTTAGGCAAATCAATATACTGTAGCAACTAACAAACAATAAATCTATTGACATAATTTAAATAAATTGATTTAGGATAGCTTTTACAGTGATAAAATATCACATGTAAATATCCAAATTTAAAAAAAAAATGATTGCACAATGATTCTTCACTGAAGGCGTTAAAATCCAATTTCTGTTCATAGAATTTATATAGGGTGGAGAAAAAAAATCTCTATATTAAACAACATTCAATCTGAAATTAAAAATTTTTAACAGAAAATATCAGTAATCCATATTGAAAATCAAATTTTGACTGACTGAATGTTTAATTAGAAAATGGATTAAGATTATTGAAGTACTAATTTACTAAGTAGAAATATGTATTGTAACATTTTACGAATCATTCTCTGCAGAATCCAAACAAGATATTGGAGTATAGACACCTTATCATTTCTATTTTAAATTTAGTGACTATACTAACTAATATACTAATTTTTACTATACTAATTTTTAAATTTTTAAAAATCTTTTTTTTTAAATTTTATTTCAGTAAAACTTTTCTCCGTAAACTATGTCTCTTTTCAAAGCATGTGATTGGTGGAGTACCACTTGTGGTGCAGATGAAGAATTCGATAAAGGATGTCTTGCTGTGGCTAATATTGATAATAATTCTGATAAATCAGGTAAGATATTTAAACAAAAATAATTATTTTAAATTAAATATATGAATACTATTACCTTGACTTGTAATAAAATATTTTTTTTCTGTTAGCATGTTAATTACCAAAATTTATACTACCATAAAACGTATAAAAACTTTATCCTGCATTCATATTTTTCATAATGCTATTATCTTAATTGCTATTGAAATCTGCAGAAAGATTTGAATTTTTATATTTTCATATAATTAAATTATTAAAAGATTATTATTTTGATTTCTTTGCATTTACAAAGGATTTTCTTTTTCCATGTAGATAAAATTATTACTGGAAGTCACAGTGGTATTTTAAGAATTTATAAACCTCAACCAATTAAACAAGAAGATGGAACTTATTCTTCATTTCGCCCTGATGACTTGCTTCTAGAAACACAATTAAAGCATCCCATAATTCATTTAGGAGTTGGCGTTTTGTCATCGTAAGTTCTTGGATGATTTTGCAGGATAGTTGATAAAATGATTCCATTTTTAAAAAAATAATTAAATAAAATTTAATTGATTAAAACAACTATCTTTCTGACTTTATGTTCTTATAATTTTGAATATATCTGAGAATAACTTTCATAAAAGTAATCTTAATAATAAATCTTATGGATATTGAATGCATATAAGTGCTGGTAATAACGATATTAGAAACTATAATATAAATTTTATACAATTTAAAGAAATGATTTAAATTAAAATTTTAAAATCATATTTTGAATATAAATTATGCATGCTGGAGCGTTATGCAAATAAATATAAATATTAAAGTTTTTTTCTATTTATTTCTTGGTGAATTGTTTTATTTTTCTGCAACTGCAGTTCAAGATTTTTATAAATACTGTTTTATTAAAAATATGGAAAGCTGCTCATGAAAGTACTGTATGAAATGTCAAGCAAACTTATTTTAAATAAAACTTGTTATTTTTTCTATGTGATCAATTATCTATAATCAAAGAAAGCAACTACAAAAAATATTTTTTTCCAGAATTAATGAGTCTATTTATAATAATTACAGATGATTTTTTCAAATTCATTTTATTCCATCTTTTGAAATTCAGTATATAAATTATTCTTAAAAATGTTTTGATACTTATTTTTACTTTTATTTAATAGTTAATGCAGTTATGAAACATATAAAAGATATAATTTTGCCATTTTTTAGCAAAATAATAATAAGTTTTCAAAATGGAAAAATTTTTAATAAGCTATTATTTAAAAGAATTGTTTTTTTAATAAACCTTAATACAAAAAAAACCCTTTTAAAGTGAATAAACTTTGTTAATTGAAAAATAATTTGATATTGAAACAATGAAATACATTTCTGTTTCTTTAATTGCAATATTGCTATTTGAACAAAATGTGATAAAATATTTTTAGTAATGAAATTGTACCTTATATTCTTTGCATTAAAGTGTTATTATCAAAGTTTTCATATTTTTTTGTCCTGTTTGCTTATGATTTAGTAAACATCTTGTTATTTAATGTGCTTTACAGAACTTCTACACTTCTTCAGCTTGCTGTTCTTCAGCCTTTTAAACTATCTGTTTTTTCTGTTTCAGGTAACATTTCTTCTAATACTATTTATAATTATTTTTTCTTAAATATATGTTGAATTAATAAATAAAGAGTTGATTAACAGCTCACACTATTTGTAATATTTTTGGCAATTATTACTACTTTCTGCAACTGGACTGAAAACCTAATCTAGAGGTTCTGTAGGGAAAGAGGGAGAGAAATAGTATCATTTATTTATTTGTTTATTCTTGTTTTATATAATACAAAGCTTTGCTAATAAATTACTATTAATTGATTTGTTCTATAGCACATCTTGGCATATTATTTTATTACTTTTATTAATCTCGCATCCCCCTCCCCAAAAAAACCCCTCCAACATTATTTTTGAAATGAATCTGGAATTTGAAAATGTCAAATACGTTTAAAAAGGGAAGTGTACTTTTCAATTGAGTGTATTTTTCAGATGAGAAAAATGTATTTTTATATGAATGTTTTGCATCTGCCTTACCAAAGTGGCACTTCTTTAATCATGCATTTAATATAATTTAAAATTCATTCTTTATGCCAGATAAGAATTTACAATACTAAATTTATTGTGACTAGTAAAAAAAAACTGTTTTTCTAATTTTATTTTCAATGATCTGTTGATTGTTGTTATGTTTAGCACTTAAAAATTTCTACTTCATTGTATATTGCACTGATTTTTTTTTGTTCCATCAAAAATTAAACATTTGTATTTCACATTATTTTTAATAAATTATTTATCACATCTTTTGGACCCTATTGCTTTACACAACTATTTAACTATTTCAATTTAATTTTTTATAGCTGTGCAAGGGAGTGTAGAACATGGAACACAGGTTAAATTATCTTTGATATATGAACATAATTTACAAAGACATGCATTTTCACTCATAATTGGTTATTTTGGAGGAATTCAAGGTAAATATTCTTTGTATAAGTTTTTATAAAATTTGTGTATATATATATATATATATATATATATATATATAT
>JAPMOR010057680.1:15463-37013 GCA_026543865.1 Argiope aurantia
AGAAAACTTTTGCTTTTATTTTAGTTATATCATATTTTCAAAATAAATTGGCTATTTCCTTTGAATGGAATATTCTTATATTTGCCCATTTATTTTAGGAATTTTTCTTACAAAAAATAAACATATTAAGATCCTATTAGTTATTGTTAAAGTAAAATTTTCAGAATTTTCTGTATTTTATAGATATCTATCTAATATTTTATTTAAAATTATTAAATTATCTTGAAATTTATTGCTTACTTAAAACATTGTCATAATTATGTAAATATACTGCCTGATGATTTTTGCTTATTGATATATAAACATTATATGCTGCTGAAATTTTTATAGGTAAAGAAATGATGTGTATACAGTGTTTGGATGGTACTTTATGTTTCTTCGAACAGGAACGATTTTCCTTTAGTCGATATCTTCCAAAGAGTCTTTTACCTGGTCCAATGTGTTATGTTCAAAAGACTGATTCCTTTGTAACAGTAAATGGTCATACAGTTGAGAGCTATAGGTGTGCATTTTTATTTTTAATACATTTTAAATTTATTTTTATGTTATTCTATATAATTTTATACTGTTAACTAAAAAATGAATTTCTATTTCTTTTGAATCGTTCATATTTCACTTATTGTTTAGGCAATGGAATAAAAAAATTTTAATTTGCACCTTTTGACTTACTGTTAATTAGTTTTTGTTATTAAAAAAGGATTTTCTAACTTTTTATGTAAGAAAAAATATTAGATACCATTAGATAATATGTGATTGATTTGTTGCATTTAATGATCAGCTATTTAGAGTTCAAACTGCATTTTCATATCAGTGGCATAGCAAAGATAAGTGACACCCAGGGCATAAGCATTGTTTCCACTCTCATGACAGTTCTTTTAAAAATTTGTCATAAGTGGAGCAATTGTTTTTGTTCCTTTAGCACCCTCTTAAATTGGAGCCTGGAGCATCTATACCCTTTCTCTCTTCTCGGTCATTATAACTCTGATAATTTACTTGAAAATAAAATGTACTGATTAATGTAATCATGGCCATTGTTATTGATTGTCCTAAGTTGAAACAATTACATAGATATTTTCTATAATTTAGCATGCTTATCAAGGCATCATGTGATGATATCAATTTTGAGTACTAGAGTTAATAAAATTTATGTAATATTATCATAATCTGGCACTTCTCTAATCCGAACCTTTCAGTATTGCAAAATATTAAAGGAAAAACAGATCGCTGCAAGTTGACTGACAAGGTATGCAGCCCCCCCCCCAAAAAATGCACATTTTGAATTTTATTTTGTAATATTTATTATATGTAATATAATTTTATATATTTCACAATATAATTCAAGTTTTATTATTGTAGGTGTTTTTGAAATAAATCTCTTCAAAACTAGCATTTTGATCCATCTACAATTCTGAGAGATTGTTATCAATACCTTCTCTTTTATTTAGAATAAGGCTAATAATTCCATCATTGAATATTATTAACTTTGAGTGTTAGAGTTACACTGGTTCTAGAAAATCAGAACTTCTTACTATTCCAGTAATATTTCAAATATACTGTGATGTAAAATAAAAATCAGAATACATATAGGTATCCAACAATTCCTTAAACATTTATAAATTAATATACTAGACATTAATATACTACTTTATTTAAATAAGTTGATATATTCCTAAATGATATTATAAAGATCTGTGATATATGTTAAATTTTTTTAAATATTTAGCTTTTATTTGTAATTTGTTGTTAAAAATATCAAATAGAGATAAAAGATTCAAGAGGTCAAATAAATATGATAAGGCATTCTAATTTCTAATAAACTGCAAATCCTTAACATAAACACCATGTACAGAACTATTGTTTTTGAAATTAAATCAATGAAAATTTGTCTTTAATCATTTATTCAGTTACGGAATATAATTAATATTGATGCGGTAAAGAATCATTATTGTCAATTAAATTAATTATGATTTGAAATATAAATCAGATTTCATTTCCAGTTTTGTTAATATGCATGATAGTTTGTAAAATTATAATAAATAGTGCCTATGTAAGAAGGTCCAATATTAGAAAAAGGATCAGTTTTAAAATCTTTTGAAGTTTTGTCATATGCAACCAGAAAATAGCAAGAGTAGTAAAAAACGAGGAGGATTTTTTTTTTCTGAAATAAATTGAATGAAGTGAGATTATAAAGCTTCTTTTATATCCTACTTTGAAAATTAAAACCATTAAATCATCAAAACCTTTAAAAAGTATGATTAATGAAACCATTCTTTTTTTTTTTTAATTTTATTTTTATAGATTTCAGTCATTAGCCAGTGCAACTGATGAAAACACTGAAAATGAAAATATTGGATTTAAAGGAAAGAAAGTTGCAGTATGTTTTTCTCTCTCTCAGTTAATTCATAAATTTATTCCTTTTTATATTATTTATAGATTAATATATAACTCTTTCATTCTTTTAGCCTGAATGGACTTATATTTTAGGGGATTCTGCCATGGATATCATATTGGTTGATGATAAGACTTCTCCAACTATTGCAATTTTAGGTAATAAAATTTATTATTGATGAATAATGAATATTTATAATTCAATTGTTTTATTTTATCTAGGACTTCCAATTTTCTATGATTTTCTTAAATTTAAAGATATTCTTTAATGCAGGATACCATTCTGCATTCACTTTATAAATTAGAAAAAAAAAATGCAAATAAAAACTAAATATGCTTCAAAGAAAATTGCTAAGTTTTAAACAGAAAATTACAAATTATAAGTTTAAATCCATTATTATGTAATAATTAACTTACAAATTTTATGTTAATGAAAAGTAAATTTTATATTTAAAAAATTTAAACATATAAAGGTATTTTTTAAAGAATTTTAAATGGTAGATTTAAAACTTAATTCATTTGGAAACTAAATTAATTTAATCACTTTATATGCATGTTTTGAAAAAAGTACTATAGTTTAGAATGGAAAAAGTATTGACAGCATCAACTTATGTATAAAAAAAGACTGACCATTTCTAATTTTGTTTTATATATTTGAAATTATTATTTTGTATTTAGCATAATCATGCATAAAATTTTTTTAAAGTTAAACCATTTCTAATTTTGTATTATATGTTTGACATTATTATTTTGTATTTAGCATAATCAGACATAAATGTTTAAACTTTCAATTGATTATGCTGGTCAAATTATTTCATTATCAATTTTCTCCAAATTTACTTTAGAATTTTGAATGGTAAGGAATAAAGCTTCAGAAAAAATTGATAAAGATTTGAAATCAAATTTTGACTATAAATTTGCCATTTATTACACTTAACTGTATATTAAATACAGTTTATTGAATCGGATATTTTCAAATTGGTGTGTCATGAAAGCTTGAACGTTACTTATTATTCTATTCATTTGATTGTGGCTCAGCATTACTAGATCTTATCCAAAGCAGTCTCAATACAACTTCACATTCAGCATTAATCTATTCAAGCTAAATGAACCTCATTTATATTTTAATTATTATTCTTTATAAGCTATATTTTATTATTCCTTGTAATTGAAAGCTGTAGTGTATGTTGCAAAAGTGTAAATAACTAAACAGATTTCAAAAGTTGTAGAAACAGATTTTAGAATTTTTTTTTATTATGCTTTTTTTTTCCAAATATAATATACTGAAATTATCTTATGTAATTATGAATTATTAATGATTACATATCAATTAATTAATTTTAAATTATTTTATAAAATTATTTGCAAAAGATTAATATTTAGAAAAATGTATTACTTTTATAGAAGTGCTGTGATCTTTAGTGTAATATAGCTTTAGAGAATAGTAACTGTTTTTTTAATGCATTCTGAATAATAATAATAATTCACTGTATAATATTTCATTTGTTTCATTATTTAAGATTAAATGTTTCATTCATGTTTAACTTCAATAAGAATAATTATTTCTTGCACTAATCAAT
The DNA here is from genome assembly GCA_026543865.1 of Argiope aurantia. Taxonomy (NCBI): domain Eukaryota; kingdom Metazoa; phylum Arthropoda; class Arachnida; order Araneae; family Araneidae; genus Argiope; species Argiope aurantia. The sequence continues at coordinate 19,432 of JAPMOR010057680.1, forward strand.
TATTTATTTTGTTTTTTATTTAAGTAATTTAGAGGAATTTTATTAAGTTAAGAATAAATATTTATTAAATAAGCTTTTTTCCTTGGTGAATTTACTTTCAAAGCAGGCTGTCATTCAGATCATTTATAATTTTGTATTGAATGCTCTATTTATAATTTTGTTTACTTAATCTAATATATTTTCTATGATTTACATTGTTGTCATTTCATTTTAGGTGAAAAATTTATAACTGGTTTAAATTCTCATGGTTCAATAAAATTTTCCAAGAAACTTAGTTTCATGCCAAGATGCTTTACTTGTTACAGAGAAGGTAAATTTTTTCTAAAATAGTTTAAAATGAAACAATGTAATTTTTTATTGAATAACTTGAATTATTATTTTCATATCTTGTAGAGCATCATGGTTTTCTTATAATTTTGGTTGTCACTGCTAATCAGACACTACTAATTTATCATGAAACTCAACTGAAATGGGCTGTACAATTGATGTTCCCTCCAATTTGTATTAGTCGAGCTTCATTTGCGTAAGGATTTCTTTTCTTTTCTGCCTTTTTTATTTAGTTTGCATATATTTAAATTTGAACTGTCTATGCCTAAGAAAATAAATACAGTAAAATGTATTCATATAGAGACTTTTATTGTCCTTTTTATTTATTTAAGATCTCTAGATAACTTTAATTTAGTATTTATGCATGTTATGTATTAATATTATTTTTTATTCTATGGAAACATACTTTTCAATGTCATTTTGTTTGTTTTTTATACCAATTGAAATCTGTACCATAACCTATGTATAAGATAATAAAGAAATTATGTTGTTAATCACATATGGGTTCCATTTCTTGAAAACATTTGAGGTATTAAGAATTATTAGCTTTTGAGAATTTATCAGCTCAAAAATTCACTGAAGAATTATCAGCAAATTTTTAAAATATTAAGAATTTTCAGCTTCTATATTGTATGATTATGTGACTCCTTGAATACTTATATGGTATTCTTAAATTAAACTCAGTTTGTTGTTTCAACATCTTGAAAATATTATTTATTAATTATTTTGGGCAATGCGTTCATTAAAACCAAAGTAATTATAACTACAAATAGCAGTGCTAACAAATATATGGTTATCAATTTCAAAGAATCCTCATGCCTATTAAATGAAGAAAAGCCCTTATTATTTTTATACATGTTTGTATTTTTTTAGGTCAGGTCATTTAATATCCTGATACCATTATAATTAGAAATACAATATAGTTTTTTAAAAAATGATATACTCTATATAATAAAAAAAAATGGAATGAATTTTCTGGCAATATTTTTTGCTTCAAGCTGTTATATATGTAATATTTTAAATATATGTTAAATATGTAATATAATATATCTGCCAGTTATTTTTTAGTTTTTGTAATTTTCTCTTTCTCTAAATAATAATAAAAAAAAGCTTAGCATCTTTTTAACCAATAATAGCACTACTCAATATTAATAATATTGCCCATATATTCCAGTATTTTTAATGAATTTACAAATTTGAGGAACATCAAAAATCATCGCTTGTAGTTTTCCATCGTCCAGTCCAGGAAGCATTTTGCAAATGTATTGGAGCAGTTACTATCTTTATTAAATGTTCTAATGAATTATTTCATTAGACCAAGTTTTATATGAAATAGTGAGAGAATTAACTTAGTTTGATTATCATGGCTTTCTGATAATATCTACTGACTTACAATTAGCATTTCTTTTAAAGTTCATTTTATTTTCTCTCAGTAATCTTTTTGTGCCCTACTAATAGAACTAGGATATTTGTTATATCCACTTTGTTATAATAATGGAAAATTGACCATCTTTAGATCAACACAAATGAACCATAGTAGAACTTCTGCTTAACCATTTTAATGCCTTTTCTTCTTTTATTATTTTAACTAACAAGGTTTTTTTTTGTATATTGATTGAAACTATATAACCATTTCCTTTATGACATTAAATATATAAATAAAATTATATAAAGAACAAAATTAGGTGATAAGTATAGAAATTAAAATTAGGAGGATAAATTAGTGGTTGAAGACATCATTAAAATTTTGAGAATGTGCATTTATTCAAAAACTAGAGCCAATTTGGTATATGACATCAGTTTTGGAATAATTTGCTTCAATGTAACTTGAAACCACTAAAATTTCTTCCTAACTGAAAAGTGTTACTCTTTTTTTTTTTTTTTAATTTTTAGGGACATCAGAGGAATTCTTACTTTATTATCTGAGGAAGGCAATTTAGCATGTTGTTATCTAGGCACAGAACCTTCATTATTTGTATCACCTTTATCAGAACCTCAAGAAATTGATTTTAAAGTAGCTGAACAAGAAATGGAGAGATTAAAGAAAGTAATTAAGTCATCGAATCAAAGTAAGATTTAATTTTGGATATCATCTTCCACCTTATAAACAACATAAACTCAGAATTATTTATAGTGTGAGTTTTAATTATATGAACTTTTATGAACTCAGAACAAATTATATGAACTCGGACTTATTACGAATTATCTCAGGTCCACAATGAATGCTTTAATTTAGCCATTTTCTCAATTCAAAATAGTGTTACTAAAAATATGTATTTTGATGTGGAAATCTCAAAATTTGCTGAACAAATTATTAGGAAGAAGAGATTCTAAGTATTATGTTAAGGCAGAGCCCATTGTATTTAGAGAATGAAATTTGTAAACAATTGAGTTTTCATTAAATTGCATTATAGTTATAATAAAATTACACACCATGAAAAGAAAGATTTCTTGCTTCATTCTTTAAATAGTTTATTAATTTCTTACATTATATTTTATTAGTTTATTCACTATGTTTTTCATCATAAAAAAATTGTTTTCAAAATAATTAACATTATGTTCTCTTTACTTTACCATTTGAATTAATAAATTTGCTTCTTTTATAAATTTTATTTTATACTTTGGTAAATTTCAAGGTGACAAGTTAAAACTCCAAACTGTTTGTCATCAGACTTTGTTATTCCACTAGATGCGAGCATATTAAAAGTCACATTCTATATAAATTATGTACGTAAATAGAATTAGCACTCAGTGTTATTATTCAAATATTTAATTAAAAAAAATCTTGTAAAAATCATTTTGTTACAACCTTAAATAAATATACAACTTTTAAAGTAATTTTAAACTAAAATAATTATAGAAATAAAATTTATTTTATTTACTATGAATTATGCATTTTTTTAAATTAAAGTTTCTTAAGGTATGGATTCTGTCACAAGTAAGTCACATAAAAAAAATTTCAAATTATGGAAATTTTATTGTCAATAAACTGTATGATTAGCATGTACAACTTGGTTAAAACCATATGCATTTTAATAAATTGAATGAAAGTTTCTAAATATAATGAATTCCATATGTGTAATATTAATTAAGGAATCAATGATGTGTCCTAATATCTGAAATAGAATCATATAAAGAAAAAAGTATAACTTAGATCATGAAATATTTTTGCTACTAATGTGGAGTTATGTGTAGGAAAGGTTTGGAATTTTGATAAGAAAAAGTATTAAAAAAGTATGAAAGAAAATAGCTTACTTTCCAATTTTCTGATTTATATTTCACTTTATTATCAAATTGAATTTGCTAAGAATGAAGCTTAATGTTTAAATGTAAAGATAGCATTTATTATATATTGGTTGGCATAGTTTAATGTTTAAATGTAAAGATAGCATCTATTATATATTGGTTGGCATAATTTTCTGTTTCATTTATTCTGATATTTTTTTTAAACCAAAGAAGTATTAAGCATTACAATCAATAGCAATTCAATTTGGCTTTACAAGACTGGAAAGTCAGCGTATCATGGAGTATAGCTAAATAATTTGTAATATATATCCTTTATGTATTAAATAATCTATTCATTTGACAAAAAAAAAAAGAGTTTGAAGCAAAAACATTCAATATCGTTAATGAAATATCTATATTTGAAAACATTTAATCTTATGGAATTATTTATGCTTAATATGTACTTGTACTAAATATGTATTACAATATTCACTTCTTATGTGAGCTCTTATAGATTTCAGTGTATCATCTACAATTTGTCCTGAATATGAAATTATTTCCATATTTCATTAATTTTGATTTTTTTTTCTTTTATTTTAGATTTACTTGGAACTCAAAAGCTGGGTAACGAAATATCACTATCGATAACTGTTTCCAATCATTTAGCACCTGTGGATGTAAGTTTTATTCCATAACCTTTTCGTTACATCAGATGATTTTATTTTTGTCTATTTATATACGATTCATTTTCAGATGAATGAATCTAGAGATACTACCGGAAGAACACTTGGACCTGTTCCTGCTGTGCCAATAAAGGTACGCTACAATTTGTATTTCATGCTCATTTTGAGTTCATATTGTTATGTTGAAGCTTTTAAAAATCCATTCTAATTCTAGGCTTAGTATCTAAAGTTATTTCATGATTTTTCATATAACCAGTTTCATATTTTCCTAAAATTTTCTTACAAACTTTCTAATAAAGATATTTTCCCCTCCTACCATTTTCCTTTTTTGTTCCATGTGCAAAATAGTGTTAAAAAAGTGGTTTAAATTAATAAGATAGAAATAAGCATGAGATAGAAATAAAAAATAGAATTAAGTATGTTTTTAAGTATACTTTTGAACCAAAAATGTGACATTCACTGTACCGATACCACTGTACATATTTCACCAGTTTTTGTTTCATTTGAAGTCTTTTGACCCCTTAGTATGTTACCATTAGTCTTTGGTTTTTTACCATATCCTATTTTCGAAGGAAATTTCAAGGAAAAATAAAACATTATTTCCCTGTAAATTTTCTATTTCTTTTTTTTTTCTTCTTTTTTTTTCTTCCCATAACAGAGTTGCTCACACCAAATAACTGAACAGATTTTTGCCAATTATTTTTTTATTTCGTTTAGATACTTCATCAGTTATTACATGCCCGTCTCCGCCCTCTATTATTGAGAAATATTACACAATAAATATTGGAGAAAAGAAGAAAAAAAAAAAGAATGTGACAGAGCCTTTAGCCTCAAAAGCTAGAGCGATTTCATCACACTGTGTTTATATCTAACCAGTTCGAATACTTCATGTCCATTGTACAACCATAATTTAAAATAGTATTTTCATTTGATATTATAAGATGTAGTTCATCAGATTTGGTAACATTACTAAATTAATGCTATTAATATGGTGAAAATGCCTAGTTAAATTTTAGAATTAACTCTTTCAATATAGAAAGGTCTCCAAACACAACAAAACTGCAAAGCCTGTTCCTGTCCTCTGGATGTCATTTCCAAATCCTACTCTTTTTCATTAAGTGCCATAGAATATCTATGGTGCATTCTTTGTTCATTAGTTCATCATCATTCTCCCTGATAAATTTGGAGACAGGGAATTTAAGGACAATGAAAGGATTCTGGAGCATACAGTGGCTTAATAGTTATTAGTTAAGCAGAGACCTCTTTTGTGTAACTATTGGTTAAGAACACAAGCTGTCATTGTGATTTTTGGGGGGGGGGGGGAATTATTCTTATCTTTGAGAAAAGTTATCTGAGGTTTCAATAATTTGAAGTTCCTGTACTTAAATGATTTTAGAAAAGAGAGGATAGATTAAAGAAGGTTTGGTAACTATGTATTCCAATGGTATGGGGGGTATCTTATGTTCGATTGAGTTTTTTCAAAATCTCTACTCGGAAGGCTAGTTGAAATTTTGTTATTCAGTGTTTATAATTCATTTGTTACTTAAAAAATTTTTAATAATTTTCTTGTGATTTCTGTCTTTGAGATTATTATCAAGTATTGTTAAATCTTTTATTTATTTTTCAGGTGAACTTGAAATGCAGGTCTGTTATTCATGATGTGAGACTCATGGTCCATGTAGAATCTCCTTTGAAAGTGTCTCAGAACGTTTTTGTGTTTGGCTCTGTGATGGATGGCTCACAAGCAATCGCCAGTGTTTTTCTAGAATATCCATTTATTCCTTCAAGTTTAAAAGTTACTGCACATGCTGTTTATACAAATAGTTATGGTAAAATTACTTTTTTTTTCTTAAAGGTATATTAAATTTTGATTCAAATGATTTTAATATGTTTGTTTCATTAAAAATTAAAATTAACTTTTTCTTGATTAAGACAAGATTAATGTCCAGTTTCCATACAACACTACAAAATAATGCCAGCCGTCCAAAAATTCGCCTAAACTCTGTCATCTTGAATCTCTACAAGAAAAGTTAATAAAGGGCTCTAGGTTGCTGTAAAAGTTGTCAGAATTACCACATTTGGTAGGCAATCAACCAAATATATTTAACTGTGGCAAACGAACATCTTTCTAAAGTCGGTTCTTTTTCTTTTACTATGCAATATCGATTGTTTATATGTTTCCTTTTATTACACTTTTAAGAGAAATAAAAAATTTTCTCTTTCTTGCTTTCCTTATTTTGATACATTGAAATCAGTTGCGAGTTTTCCAAAGTTTTCAACTCCTTTTTTTAATTGCTTTGCTTTAAGCTATTAAATATTTATTGTTATTTCTGTATAAAATTATCATTTTAGAAAATTCCACGAGCTTCTGCTTTATCATAAATTTAAGTTCTTTTATTTGTTTTGAATATATTTTTATTCAAATTCTTATTTTTGAAGTAAGAGGATGAGGACTTTCGTTTTATTCCTACTTTAAGTTTTAAAATAAGCACAACTGTCTTTTTTCTTCTCGAAAGTATCCATTTATTTCTTTAAATCTAAAAGTTTCTGCATTTGTTCGATATGCAATTAATTATGGTAAAATTAATTCTTTTTTTCTTTTTCTGAAAAAGGTGACGTGTATGATGATTTGATTCAAATCAAGTTATTCTCTTCTATTCCTTTTTTAAATAATTTCTTGATTTTACTTTAAGATTACAATAAATGCAATACTGAATGTTCATTTTTCCTCTCCTTCAGCAGCTATTGTGTTTTACCTTTGTCTTGGAAGAGGAAATAATAATTCAAAAATAATTTCCATTTTAAAAATACTATTTATCAAAATTGTGTAATGAAACTATGTGTTATTAATATTTAATTTAAAAACATGTACCATATTAAATACTTGTAAATGATTTTGTTAAAGGTTTTTTTTCTTCAAAATACTTTTGTAGAAGTTACTGCCCACAATATTTTGTCAATATATTCAAAATTTCTTAAAAACTTACAAATTATTTTCCTATTTACGAACAAATAAGTATTTTTAATTTTCATGATATAGTTTTATTGCTTCTGATCTAAGAATTTTCATTTCAATAGAGCATACATAGATCAATAACAAATCTGGAAACTTTCAATTTAGTGAGAAGGATGTTATTAGTGTTATGGCATTTATAAGATCTTGTATAAGTGTTATGGCATTTATAAGATTATGTAGTAAGTTTGCCTATTTAAATTCTCTAATTTTACAAATATCTTATATTGAAAGTAGAATACCAAAGAGGCTGCTGTGGAATTAAATACAAATGTATGCACAAATTAATGGAATGCAAATTTATAATATCACAACAATTCTATCTACAAACCTACTATAAAATTCACTTCTTCCTCATTTCCTTCCTTCTTCCTCATAGCCTCATTTCCTATTGTGAAATTAATTTGTTTACCATGTGCCTGACTTACACTTTAAATCTTTCTTATGGTTTTATATCTTTTTCTTTGTAGTAGTTTGTGAAGTATAAAATAAATTGTAAAGCATAGATCTGGTTACATTAATTTTTTTTAATCATGATGTGCTTTATGCTTCAGATATTTAATTTACCTGTTATGCTTAAAAATTAACAGACTCATGAAATCAAATAAAATTGTATTATTCAGAGATGTCACTCGTAACACTAAACATCTAAGATTTTGATATAGTAGAGTTTTGATACAGAATTTTGTGTTCAAGAATTTAACCAATAATTTCTTTTTCTAAAGTTCTAAATTCTGTAAATTCATCCTAGAAGAATTTTTAAAAAATAATTTATTATAATTGTTTTATGTTTCAAGCATTTAATTTACTTGGTGTACTAAATTATTAACAGTTGAATTTTTTTCAGAGAAAATGTGTTATTTAACATGATATTAGAGAGCTTTAAGAAAAATTAATTTTGCTTATAAGATTTTAATTGATAAATATGTATTCAGCGAAATAACCCAAGCAGCATAATTTATCATTATTATGATTTTTACAATTTACCTGGTAAATTAAAAAATAAACAGTTGTTGGATTTTCTGAAGAGAAATCAAAGTGTAAACTTTAAAAAAATCTGCTATGAACTTAATCATCCAGCATTTTGATTATTGATAATGGTTTTAGAAAAAAAAAAGTTTTGCTTATAAGATTTTAAACAGTATTTCTTCTTTTTATAACCATATTATAACCTTCTTTTTTACCATATGTGTATAGGAGCTCCTAGAATCGTTGATGCATCTGCATTGCTTCCCTTCAATGTAGTAGCCAAAGCATGCCCACCTGTGAAAGAAGGGGAAACAAAAGTAACGATTGACATCAACAAGAAACCACTTCTATTGAATGAGTTATTTCCAGGTATGTTTTATTTGTTTTTACATAACAATATGTATTATCTGTTTCAATGTTAAAAGATTTTTTTACTTTTAACTTCTTATCTATTTTAAAACTATATGGATTTCCATCTATTTTGATTCATTTGGAAACATTCTTTTTCCAAAGAATTTATTGTCATGTTTGCGTCCTCTTCTCAAAAAAGCTGGAAATTTTTGAAAAATGCTAACAGAATATAATTGGTAATTTAAACTTACATCTAGTTCAAAATATTGCATATTAAAACCAAAGAGGCGGTAGAGTAAAAATACGAGTGAAATGAACGTGAAAACATGACCGAAAATAACTTCTCTATCATAGTTTACAGCTCGGAACAAAAATGTAAAAGCCTGAGGTGTTAAAAAAAATGCAGTAAGATAATTAAGCCGCAAAAAAAAGCATAAACATTTATAAAAAATTAAATTTATATTGCCAATAATATAAAATACCTGTTCTAATTAATTAAATTTAAAAATGCCTGTTTACATAGAGTATATATATTTGTGATCCTCATTTTTTCCCCATTTTTTTTATCTTTGCTTTGTATTATTTATTTTGTAGAAATGCTTGTTTTACAGTTATAACAAATGAATATTTTTTTTTTAATATTTCTGTATAGGACAGTGATTCTATTTAATATTGCAAGTGATTAAAATGACCGACCATTTTGGAAAACTGATACCAATTGTGAGGAATATTTTAGAGTTTACCAACTCCATATTCTTCGTTTAAAAAATGCTGCTTTGAATATATAATTTTTAATTGGAATAATTCTGAAACCGGGGATACTTGTGAGGAAGTTTCTATTCAAAATTTATTCTAAAATCTTCATTACTATTTGACCATAAACTTTCTTTGTTACTAATTATGACCCTTTCTTCGCCAATCTTTTCAGATTCAAAAATAATTAAATTTGTCGAATTCCATCTGTGGGTAATTTTCTTTTTCTTTGCAAACTGATATAGGATTCTTATCTCTTCCCATTAGTCTCAATAAAATGCTTTTTTAGTCTGTTTAAAATCGTAGAAACTCGTTTTCAAATTTTTGTTTCTCTGAAATTTGAAGGTTAGTTTGTATTAGATTATTTTTCTTTCTGAGCATATCTTATTGTTAGCTTTTTTTTGTTTCTTTATTTTGTAAACAACATTGGTTCATCTCATGTCTATGACTTTCAATGTTTTATCATTTATATTACTTATTGTATATTAAAATTTAATATAGGTATTATGTATTCTTATTTAGAGTATAATTTTTTAAACATTTTTTAATTGTATTGTATTGAGCTTCTAAAGTTTGAATGTGAGCCGACCCATTTCACCAATCATTTAACTTCTTCATATCGTATGGATAAATTTGCAGTTATAGTTTATGGATTTTGTAATGGTTATTCTCAGAATGATATATCTTGTTGTTTTTTAGAATTGTTTATTGATGGTGCATCTTATCCTGGAGGAGCTTTGGGTATTGAATACTATTCAGGACATGTGGTCACTATTATGCCATCTAAAACTGCTCGTAAGTAATGATAGGTTGTTTTTGTCCTCATTTTAACTAAGTGATCATACAGTTGAATTTCAAAATGTTTGACTTTATATTAAAGGTCAAACTTTTGAACTAATGAATAAACTGTTATGAGTAGATAAATGAAAACAAGTATCTGTTACAAGGCTCATAAAACTATATGGGACTGTGAAAGTGAATCGCAAATTCTGAAATTGCAGCTCCTTTCTCAAAGAAGCACTTTTGTATCAACTGCATACCAGTGATTATTCGCCAAAAGTAACTGTCAAAGATGTCATGCTAATCATAGAATTTGAATATGTTCGATAGTGACGTGCAGTTAAGCCTAAAGTTCACCAATATAATGCAATTAAGCCAAAAGTTCACCAATGGCTGCCTTTAATACTCGAGTATCCTCCACGACAAGCTTGGAATGAAGGAAACGATATGTCAAGGAATATCTTGAAATGAAACGATTTTTCCTAGGTGTTATTTGGAACAAAGAAAGTTTCTATTAGGCCATCCAAATGTGATCATGTGTTTGGTTGAATGTGCAATGTCCATCGCAGCAGTGCTGAATAATATTATTCCCATTGTCATATTCACATAACAGCTTCCTGAACTCTAGCTTTTACCGTGGCGATTTTTGAAAATCATTAATTTCAAGCGAAAAATTTATTTTTCATTGTTTGGACCATTTTTTTTCTTTGCCACCATTTTTAACATAATGGACTGCAGCAAACTAATAAAATTTCCTTTGAAATCTACTTTAATATGCTCTTTCACTTTGCCAAGGATATCAACAATACCAATTCGTCAAAGTCAGAAAACAAAATGGCTGTTAACATTATTGTGAAACGAATTGCTAGAAATGCTGTGTTTGTGTTATCATGTTAGCAGCAAAATCAAAGAGCACACTAAAGTAGATTTCAACCAAAAGTTTAATCTTTTTTCCTGACATCGGCATTTACAGGGTTATTTTTGGCTAAAATTAAACTGTGAAAAAACTGCTGTTTGAAATCTATTTTAAAATGCTTCTTGAGTTTGTCGCCAATATAGTAATCATAGCAAGCAAGCAGAGTAATTTTTCTACTATTCTGTTCATAGTATTGTTTACTGTGCCAGCTATCTAGTTTTTTGACTGGTGACTTGGCATTCTTGGCGTGCTTGGCGATGTGGAGGAGCACATTAAAGTAGATTTCAACTGAAAATTTTGAAGTAAGGAAGCTGTGGTAGAGATAAAACATTTTAATCAAATATGAAAATTCTTATTTACAAAATATTTATATCGTCCTTTGGATTTAACAGCTTCGATTTATGTAATTATTCTGAAAAGAAAGTTGTAACAAAATGAGAAAAGCTGTAAAAAACAAAAACTGTTTGGTAGAAATAAACATTTAAAATTATAACATATTCTGTTTCATTGATTGATTAACTTTTTGAGATTAGTGCTCACTAATCTTCATTTATTTCTAATTGTTCAAAAAATATTTTCCTGAGTTTTAAAAATATTTTTTTTTAAAGGGGAAAACAGAAGGAAAAAAAAAGCTGGCCATTAATGATATATTCTCTTAAATATACCAGTCTTAGAGATATCTTGCAACTTTGCTCATCTCTTAACTTTTTCTGTTAAAACCGACTTTGCACAGATATTTAGTTTTCCCAAAATATTACATTATTTTATTTAGAAAACAGGAAATTTATTTTCGCATTTATTCTAGCTTTCGTTAAATTTACATTTGTTAATCTTTTCAAACAATAAAAGCGAAATTTTAGAACAATGATTTCCACATTAAACCAGCCAAGGAGGTAAATATTCTAGGCGAACTTAGTTGATCGCCAAAGTTAACAGTTTGTTATAGAACCATATCCGAAACTTTTTGCAAAAACATTCCATTCCTTTTTAGTTTTTCTAGGAATTTTGAATGAAATCTACTTTAATATTTCCTTTAAGTTTGTCACTAATATAGCTCAGATAAGCAAATAGGGTGGTGCTGTTACTGATGTTTTAAATAATATTTTTTGTTGTACTGTACACCTTCTACTTTCACGATTTAGCAATTTTGACGATGGAAAAAGACACTTTAAAGTAGATTTCAACTAGAATTCTTATCTATGAAAATAAATGAATGCTTGAAATGTATCATAAATGGTTACTTGTCGGTTGTAAGTGCCAAGTAAAATTTTCACCAATTTGGCGATTTTAATTGTCAAACTATATAGCCCGTGATTCGCAAATTGAGTATATTTCCATAATTTGGCGAATTTTTTTCTTGGCGCTTTTTGCCGCCGTTAAAACCGAATTGTACCCACAAATGTTTGTTTTTCTCTATATTTGAAATTGTTTTAATTTATTTTGTTCTTAAGAACGTTATAGGATTCAGAGTGACCAGTTTCCTGCTCTGTGGTTGGCTGTTTCTGAATTGGTTCGGAGGCTTCAACATAAATTTCGAAAAGAAGCTGATAATGCAAAGTTAATATGCAGCTTTAATTCTCCCATTCCTTTGCAAGATTATTTTAAAGTGATTGAAGAACATTTCACAGTGAGTGCATATGTAGTGAAGTTTTTTACATATTTTGTTAATGCTTCTCCGCTAACTCGGCAACAATTTCAAAGAGCATAATTGAGGCGCCAAATCAATTTCCTGTTATTGTATCGGTTGTTAAAGTATCAGATAATGTGCCATGAGAAACAAAATTATGTTTTGCGATTTAAAGTTGCTGTTCTTGGTGCATGAGTCACGTTAATATAGCTCGCGCTTATCCTATAATGATTGATTTGGCGCATAAGTTGATTGCTGTCTGGTTAGCTGAAGATTACATTTTGTATTTTATAGTTATATATTATTAACCCCCTGCCCTTAACATTTAATTCAATGAACTCCTGGCCCAATCGGTAGGCGACGGCGTGCACTAAGCGAGCCAGAATTATTCGCCGACATGAATCATTCTTGGGTATGTCGAAACTTATTCAATTTTCACGCATGCACGAGAAAGGGCAAGTAAAAATATAATAGCAACAACAACGAAAAAGTAACATATAAAGTAAAAGTTGAAGGTAAGCTAGAGGTGTAGAAAAGGCGTGAAAAAGAACTAAAACACTTGCAAAACGAATAAAGAAATGAAGTTTCAATATCGCGAAATTTGTAAGATAAATGAATCGCAAATTTACATTTTTAATTGCACTATCATGTCATAAAACTGGTTTTCATTAGAAAAGTTCATGTATGCAATGAAGAGAACATGTGTAAGGCAGTTAAAATAATAAGACTTTTATGCCACACAATTTGGCGGAGTCATGCACATAAAAATATATCTGTATAATTTAACTAGAATTAAGTATAAACAATATCCCTCGTGAGCCAACAACAACTAAGAGCAACTAGTAAAGAATGAAAGGACAGTCATCTGGGAATCATCAATTGGGGCGTTATCTGAAGAAACATATCAATGTTTCGTTTAAAAGCAAATAATATATTGTAAAAAAACAATTGATAAAATTAAATTATAACTGATTATGTGTTCTTTGTTATTTGTTTAAAGCTACTATATACCGTTAATAATACAATTGATATGTATATAATTAAACAAAACTTGAAGCTACGAAGACACTATCTAAGCAGTACATATGCTCCAATTCTTCATTCCGCGAGTCTGAATTGTAGCGTTCACGATTGGCAAGTATTTGCTTATGGTTCGTGATATTCATGTTTAGTCCAAAATTGCTATCACATACTTCACTGAAAAAAGTAAGGCAACAGATTAATTTGGTTTTACTTTTTGTGTTAAATGGATATTTATTAGTTGTTTAAGAAAATATTTTTATAATTTTCATTTCATTTTCATAATTTTATCAGACTTAAACTTTGTAATTAGAATTTTGAAATTTTATTGTTACTCATTTAGTTATCTTTAATAATCAATAAAATTTGAACGATTTAATTGATGTAATATGTGGAGCGAAACGTACACTAAGACTTGCCACAATACATAATCTAAGCAATATGTGGAGCGAAACGTACACTAAGACTTAGATTATGTATTGTGGCTGTGAAGTAAAACTGAGAGAGAAAATTATCTTAGTTTCGTTTACAGAATTTTAAGAAAGATATTCTCATAATTGAGTGCCTTTTGTTTTAGATTTTTTTTTCTAGAAATGTAAGGTCGATTGCATGCGTTGCATTTTAACCTACCACTTAAAGGGCGACTTTTCCCTAGTTAAACACATCCTAAGCTGGACGTGGTCTTGATTCTACTGAACTATCCGATGTCTCATGAAAACACTCTACTTTTAGTGTGTTCTTTGATTGTTTATATGCGAAGCGTTTTTGCTTTCTAGTTTAGGAAGTACCCAAGAAGAAAATATTGTATAATCGTTAAAAAACTCGATCTCGAAAATTTCTGTTGAATCTCTAAGTTTCGGAATAACCCGACTTCGAAAAACAGATTTTTGGAATTATGCTTACCTGTCTTTGAACACGGTATTTCAAAACTTCTTCAGCTAGACGGATGAAATTTGTTATGTAGTCTTTACTAAAAAATATGTTTATCTGTCATATTTTGAATTCGAGTGCATTTGAACGTCATGAACTGCGGTGGCCTGGTGGTGAGGCTTCGGAACTGAAGGGTTTCAGGTTCGAGACCCGATTCCACCGAAGAAACGTCATGTAAGCCGGTCTGCTGCACGCTAAATCCGTCGGGGTCAAACTCCTCCCGATGTTGTGGTACGAAAGTTTGGGGAGGGGAGTACCAGCTCAGGTGTCGTTCTCGTCATCTGACCGTTGTTCGAAATTTTAAGGCTTTTACCAAAATAGCCCTAGTGTTGCTTTAAAATGAGACTTTAATATAAAACTTGTGACTGAAACTAAACTAAACTAAGCTTGTGAATATCATAACTATAAAGCGTACACAGCTAAGTGTATAAAATTTGGTTCACAATTTTAACATCTAAAGTACAGATCGTAACAAATTTTGATCCAAATCCATCAAGGCATTTAAAATCTGTCTGTCTGCATGTAAACGCAATAATTATTTTGTTATGTGATTTTTTTAGAAATGTAGTTCTGTTTCAAATTTTGATTTCAACTGTCCGAAAGAAAGATTCCCAAAAGGCATAATCGTTTCTTTTTTTTTTCCGTTATGCCAAGAAGCACAAAACTCTCATATGTAAGATTTTATAGATAAATATCTACACATTCGGGGTTTTTGCGATGTGGCTGAGATGCACAATTTTAGCGCAAGAATAACATTTTTACTATAGAATAAGTGAAGAAGTTTCTGGGGGAGGGGTAGAAGTCTCGTCCGCTGGCTTACGTGAGAAATTGTTTTCTAACATGAAAACCACTAAATCCGAATGGGAGAGCCAATTGTTAACATGAATGCAGCATTATTCTTTAAATTGAAAGTGCCTATTTATAAAAGGATATGGAGAACTTTTCACTGTATGCAGATTGTTTAATCACTTAGATTAATTCCCATGAAGGAATTTATCCATATTTTACCCTTTGCATTCGAAAACGTAATTCGATCATAGAGCTGATATAAATGGAGGAAGCTAGTCGCTTTTTTCTAGTCTAAATAAGTGTACGCAACATGAACCATGGGACTTCTGAGAAATCTGGCCTTTTTTTGGCGCCATATCGCAAATCTTGGCATACTCAAAAACTGACGCGCAACGTTTTGTTTCCCGGCATTGGTCCGGTCGGTTTTCATTTCCGGTTAACATTTCCTAAATAATTTATATATATATTCATTCTTTGAAAACTAAGCAAACTAGTTTCGAAAATAATGTTTTCTTTTTTACATCAGTAGCCGAGTTTATTAATTTAAATTATGTTTACTTTTTTACTTTGTTTTTGTGCATTAATTAAAAGTGAGTATTTTTCTTCTTTAAGTAAACATTTTATTTCTTTACTTTACCTGAAAACATCTTTTAATTTTACATTACATGTTCAAATACTTTTATCTTTATCTCATACTGATGAAAAAAAAAACTTTTTATAATAAAAGCAGATTATAAAAGTGACCCAAGTCTTTTTTTTTTTCTTGAATATTCTGAATAATATTTATTTTTGGATAAAAAATGAAAAAGATATTTATTAACACTGTTAAATTTTTTTCAAATAATTTAAAAAGGAAAAAAAAAAAAAAAACGCTTGCTCAGAATCGAACCCAGGTTTCCTGAATGATACGCCAGTGCCCTAATCACTACACTACTCGAGCGCTCTTTCGGGTAACACATTATTAGTATATAAGCTAATTTGAAAGTTTTAAGGTTGACTATTGAGTCTTAATATTTTCATTAATAAACATTCTAAATGTATACTATCATTATACAAAATCTCATTCCGAACTCAATTTTAAACCTCATGCCTTCTCCTTGTTAATATCAGTTTTAAATATTTCGCTTCTGTTTTATAGTGTTGGCGGTAACTTTGCTTCTAACTACCGCAGAAACAAAATTAAATCATTTTTGGAATCTTAAATGTGTTGATTTAATACAAAATAATAAGGAAATTCGAAAATTTTACGAAAACGGTGATTTCAGGGTATGTGTATATTGCAAGTTATTAATAAATGTTAACATTCAGACAAAATTTTTATCTGTAAAGATAGCATTTCTGTCTTTAATATTTTATCTTTAGAATATCCACTAGTTTCTTTTTAGATCTTAATTAAAATTTTAAAAAACATGCAATTACTGCTAGCACATTTATGAAACTTTACTATATAACAACTTCAATAAAACGTTTTAGTTTCACTATTTCATACACATTGATGATTTAATATCTTTTACAGTATAATACGATTCGAATATTTATGGTAAAAAAAGAAACAACATATTGGAAATAATAAGGAACTTTATTTGCACTAAAAAATACACAATTATTAATCGGTCAATAGTGTTTATGTAAACACTTGTATTGGCGGGAAAAAAATCACGCCAAGCTTGCAGCCAAGCACTTGCAACACATTCGAGATTAAAATAAAGCAAGTGACGAAATATAATGCAGTTACATCAAATTAAATGAAGCGTAATAACAAATTAAATAAATTTAATACAATAACTAAACCAAACTATGAAATATTATTCAGTTTTAACACCAAAATCACTGAGTGATGAAGGTTACGAAATTTTAAATTGACTTAAAATGGATATAAACAGAATATGTTTATTGTACATACCTGTGAAACGATACAGAACTATCCTTAGAAGCTTTTTTTTTTTCATCCAATTGCACAGCAATAGTTAACCAGTGCTTAAATAAGTTTTAAAATCCAACAATTAAAAGCGAGAAAAAATCTGCCTTTGAAATATAATGGGAAACGAAGAATGGGGTTACAGTGAACACAAATTCTGTCCACAAGTCACGTGATTTTATCTTATCCTACATCAAAGTAGGGTTGCACTCCCTCTATCAGTATCTCAGCTCTATGAATTCGATGCATAATTATTCTCCCGAATACCTACTTTGTTCAGT
>JAPMOR010057695.1:24996-36285 GCA_026543865.1 Argiope aurantia
AATAATAATAATAATAATTATAAAGGAATTTGAATAAAGGAGTGAAAACATATCTATACAGCCAAATTTTTCCACAATATTAAGAAAGAAATTAAATTTTATTTAATAAACATTGAGGGGTTTTGTTGCTAAAGACTAGTTTGCTAACAGCTGTTGAGTCACATAATTTACCCAAAACTGTACAATAGACACCAGCACCATTTATTTAAAAAGCTACTTTAGAAAAAAAAAATAACAGTATTCTATAGTAACTAAACATTCTGCCCTTTGTTTCTACATTTAGTGCAGAAATCTTTATTGATTCCCCCGAGGAGCTTCATTGTATTTATACATTAAGCGTGAGTTATTTCCCTATCTATCTGAATATCGTGCAGCAAGACCGACAAGTGCTACTATGGGTTTCTATATATTTTCCCTCTCACTAAAGCATTTCGAATGGTAGGTGAACAAATGGTTTCAGCCTCAGGGGTGATATCAAGGAACAGCGATACGCTTCCAGCAAATGCGGATTTGCTGGTTCGTTTGATGTCTCCCCCAAGTACAAGTAGAAGATGGTCAAGGAAGCTGGCCTTCAACTTAGCCCACTGGGAACATCAGGAGACCCATTCCCCACTTTATGGACATCATTTTTCACTCGGGAGAACACGTTGACCAGCCCTGGAAGTGTCTCAAATCAAATAAATAGAATCAAAGCTGAGGAAGATGTGGGAATCTTGCCACAAACTATGAGATAGTAATCACCAATGGCACTTAGATTTACTCATGTGAAGAAAAAATCTAAATGGATGATTAAACATGAAAAGGAAAATAATGTTAAAAATGAAACGTCCATGAATTATGCTCATATTATATTTATGAAATAATTGTTGAATACTAGATGTCCGTTGTTGTTCAATATGAAAATTTTTTCACGTTTTTTATAGTAAAAATTAATCATTTAATTATTTGTTAAGAAATCTTCACTAAAAATTTCCTTATGTTTCGTTCGTGAATACAACGTTTGAAGCACTTATAACATAAAAAAAAAGGTTTTCAGTTGTCACATATCAAATTAGTTGTTGATGGCTACATGGAATAAACCTCATATGCATGAAAGTAAATACGTATTTAAAAAAAGATATTTATATTATTATTATTGATAACGCTGTCATGATATAAAGTAGTATTATACATAGAAGTTTTTTATTTTTTAAAACATAACAACAAATTTAGTTCTAAACAAGTCGACAATATCCACATCTAACACCGATTTTTAAATATCGCAGCTTCTGGAAATATTACGAAATATGCCAAGCGAATTTTTAAAACCGCCAAATAAGTTATTAATAATTTTTAAAAGAAAGATACAAAATGTAATTAAACAGTATGAGCGGCAATTAAAAGGCAAAAAATAAAATGATTTAAACTGTCTATTATATTTTCATTCAATAGGCGTACCAACACTTAAGATAAAATTGTTTTCTTTATGTACAGAAGCATAATTTTTAATTAAATAAAAATGACCTGTTTGATTAATTGTCACGAAACATTCACTAAAACCATCCATATGCTTCATATTATCTGTAAGCAAGTTTTGAATAAAATTTATTCAGTATTCTATACTGTATAAATTGTTTATGAATTCTCGTTTTATTTATCTAGATTCATTTTTGTGAGCAGTGGAGAATTATCTAAATAGAAACCTCAAAGCAGTTATCGCCGAATATATCAGTATAAAGATCCTGATACTATCGTTGTCAAGACACTGGAAGGAAACTGCGTTTTCCTCGGGATTGTCCCAACCCCTCCCATAAGTGGCACGTCCAATCATTGGAGTTGTGGTAACTCAACCCTAAAACATTGTTATACCCTCCGGGGGACAACAATCCGCTACTTAGCCGGCAATTTCTTATCCATGTACTGGTCCTTGCTACTTTCTGATTATACCAATGTTATTCAAATGCTTTAACTAGTCTGTCACAAGTTAAGTACTGGTAATTGTAATCATCACTCTGATTTCTTTAAATAACAGAGATTATTTTAGTGCATGATTAATTTAGCAAGACGGTTTAAAATCGAGTAATAAAAGATCTGAAAATAATTCTCAAAATGCTTTTATTAGATGCTTCTCTAACGTAACTTGCTTTATTGAAGAGAAGAAAAAGAAGGTAAAAATATTTATATTAAAAAAATTGACCGAAAAGTTCTGATATAATAAATGTCGTTTCCCACTTTTGAATAGCTCACCGAAACTAGCGTTTTTAATTAAAAGGTAGTAAATCACAACTTTTAATCATAGAATCAGAACTTTTAGAAATTTTATTCGAATGAAATAACAGAAAATAAAATAAATTATTCTTCAAATCAGGCTTTCGTCTGGTTTCGAATATCATTGCAAGTGTCTTAAAAAGAAGATTGTAACATTTTTTTCTGAAACCGAAATTAATATTCGATGAAAGTTAACACAACATAGATTTTGATTGGCATTTTAAGTAGAAATTTAACGCAACTTTAATTAATGGGTAATCGATTAAGTTTGAGTTCTGAACTGAAAAGTTTCAAAATTAATTGAAATTCTAGATTATCTAATGTTACTGAGAGTGAATTCAAGTCTAGTAAATTGGTATATCAAATTAAATTCACTGAAAATGATCCAAATAATATAATTGTTCTAATATCTAGTGACGTCGTACTATTTTAATTCATTGATAGCGATTGCTACAGAAATTATTTAAAATAACACAAGATCTGAGCAATAAAATTTAGGCATGTACGTTGGGTCTACTTAATATCTTATGTCCTTAATATCTGAATTTTTTTCATGTGACTTTTAATTTTTCAAAAGAATTTTTACATCAGCTTTCGATTTATAATTTCTGCGCAAGTAATGAAAAATTGTTTTGTAATTTATAATTTTTATATCAATTTCAATTTATAAAAATTGTTTTCATTTATATTACAACTTATAATTTCAAATAGTAATTTCAATTTATAAAAATTGTTTTCATTTATATTTCAATTAATAATTTTAAATATCAATTTCCTTCTATAAAAATTGCTTTCATATATATTTCAGTTTATAATTTCAAATATCAAGAATAATGACAATTAAGAAGAAAAGCTTGCAAAAAGTAATCATTAAACAAAATTCAGTAAATAATATTTCGCGTTAAATATTTTCTAAAAGTGCATTATGGTATTTGATTTTGATTATTTTTTAATATAATATATTTTTGATATTTTTTACACTTATTTGTTGTCGATTTCAAATCCTTCCAAATTTTTAATTCATAAACTGTGTTCAAAATTGGAGGAAAAGTAAACGCTTTCCATACCGTTTTATTTGGTATAAAAGCGAAGCAGTCCTTATAAGAACTTTGACTTTAATATATTTGTAATAACGCATCAATATTTGTTAATTTCTTTTCTTTCCTAACTTTTTTTTAGAAATTATGTTATCTACCTCCAGAAAATCAAGAGCTTTTTCCAATAAATTTATCGTTTTAACTTAAACTATTTGGTCTAGGAATTAATTCGTGCGGTTTTACAAGAGATGGCGTAACTAGCTTATTGTCCCACAGTTTCGTCTGTTCAAACATGCATTTAAAACTACTGTTATTGCGCATCTAGTTTAGTATATGCCATTTGGTTTAAGCGTAAACAACAACAATTTTTGTTCAACTGAAAATGTCAAATTTTGCGCCTGATAAAGTGTTTTTGCGGGTTGGTTTTTCTTCATTACTTTAACATGAAGAAAAGTGCTACCGAAAGTCATCGTATTTTGGTGGAAGTTTATAGTGACCATGCTCTAGCTGAACGAACGTGTCATAAGTGGTTTGCACGGTTTAAAAGTGATGATTACGGCTTGGAAGACCAAGAACACCCTGGACAGCCAAAAAAATTTGAAGCTTCTGAAACCTGGTGAAACTATTAATGGAGAACGTTATCGACTTCAGTTGATGCGTTTGAAACAAGTCAGAAAACGACCAGAATGGGATAACAGACATAAATTTATTTTTCAATATGATAACGCTCGACCACATGTCGCAAAACCGGTCAAAACATATTTGGAAAAATGTCGGATGGGAAGTATTACCCCATTGGCCGTATTCACCAGACATTGCTCCTTCAGACTTTTACTTGTTTGATTGCATGAATAATGATTTGCTTGGACAGAGGTTCACTTCTTCAGAAAATATTGAAAAATGGTTCTCTGATTGGATCGCTTCGAAAAGTGAGGAATTCTTTCGACACGGAATTCGTAAATTGCCTGAAATATGGGAAAAAGTAGTGGCTAGCGATGGACAATATTTTTGATAACGTATTTATGTATTTTTCTTTTTAAATAAAGCTTTAATTTTTTATTAAAAACCGCACGAATTAATTCCTAGACCAAATGGTTATTATACCCAATATTGTTCTGAATTAAAATCTTTTCGTGTATAATAGTTTTAACATAGAGATTACTTTTGTATTATAATATACAAAATCCTTTTCAAAACATATGGATAAAAATACTAGAAGAAGTATAAAAAAATAGGAGTAGAGTAACTCAAAGTCTAAACGTTGCCCAGGAAAAGAGTACCAAATCATCTGCACTGCAAGAGTAATAACATAGAAAAATTAAACAAAAATCTAATTATTATCGTTGAAAAAATAAACTTTTTAACCTTAAAATGGCATACATTTTTGTCGGAATAATGTTCTCCGAACTTTCTGTGGAATAAAAAGCGTAATATTGGTTAAATTCTCACAGCTAGAAGGCGCTGCTGTCTTCGAACATCTATTTCGTTTGCTCGCAGCAGCTTTACTTTCCTTGTCTCTACTTGAGCTCCTGCTTTTGGGTATTGTTAAATCAATGGTTTGAAACAAATCGGGACATGGCAACCGGATATGTATTAAAACAAAACATTAATTTAAGGAATTAGTGTTAGAGTAGTTCAAAGTTAACGTTAATTTAAATACGTTATTTTTTAAGAATTATTTACAACTGAAAGAAATATATAGAAATGAAATTGACATCACTGAAATAGTAAAACTTGAATTTTATGATGCTTTAAAAAATTTCTTCTGGAATAATATCCCCTGAAATTAAAATCGTAAAAAGGCAAAATTTCGTTTTATTTCTAATTAATTGAATATTTATTAAATTTTTGAACTTTTGAAAGTATTGACAGTATTTTTTCTCTTATCTAAAATAATAAGTGTGCGAAATTTGTTTGAATTCGATCCAGTTGTTTAGAAGGAGATGTAGAACATACATACATACATACATATATGCATGCATAACGCATAAGCACAATGATTTTTATTTATATCAAAATTGGGGCAAAGAAGTAGATTCTGTTAGAAGAACTTTATTTTAAATACTTTTTTAACAATGTATCACTTTTTGTCGATTTCATTTCTTTCTATAAAATTAACTTCATTCAGAATTGCATTTATTATCAAAAGAATTAAACCTTCCAAAGATATTCTCCGTTTCATCCAGGTCACTCAGAAAGATTTAGTTTAAATGTTCATCCATTTTTTGTTTTTGTTTTTGTTTTTGAAGGCCCTAAATGATTTATCTTCATTTCCCTTGAGATTGAATCCGTGTCCAGCCAAATTCCTCTCCATTCTTTTTGATTTACATTCCCACCATCCATCTCAAAGGTCTTCTTTTACGCTATACCTCGTCCATCTTTATCAGTCTTTATCTAACAGTTTCGAAGAAAAAGCAAGAGTGTGACATTTTTATGTCTTTTCAGCACAGAAAACATTTTGAAAGGCGTATAATTTTTTTAGTTATGTACATACAAATAATGTTTGAAGTAGAAACAATTTACCATATTGTACATTATGGCATTGAACTTTTGCAACTAAAAAGTTGGGTACGAGAATAAAAAAAAAAAATTAATTGATATAGAAATTGAGAAAGCAATGCCAGAAACAATACGAAAAGCAATTTTACTGCTGAAATGATTTTGATATTTTTATCATGAAAAGAAATTGAGAATTTTGGGAAATTTACATCTATCATACTGAGTAAAGTGCCGAGTCTAAGGCCAATTACAGCTCCAAGGCAGCAAATTAACTGACATAATTGTATCAAGCATGGAGCGGTACACACATGAGTAATTGGTAGATGTTCCCGCATACATGGTTTAATTTCAATTCTATTTAATCGTAAGCATGGAGCAGTTGGTACGAGATTTAGGCATGGAATAGTTGGCACATAATAGTAGCACATAGAGTAATTGGAAGATATCCCAGCATCTGAGATTAAGTGTCATTGCTACCAAATATAAATTCATTGAATGTCTTCATCAAAGGACATGCGAAATTGTTGGTGCATGAAACATCTATCAGCCTAAAGTCATAAAATTTCCACTCTAATAAAATATTAGCAACGACGAATAACATTCCTTTCCTTGGAAATGCGAGTAAATTAAAATTGAAATGACGAAGCTAGGACATCTGAAGCAGTAGAAGAAAGAAATATCTGACAGCTCTCAATTTTCTTTCTTTCTTTATCTTTCAAATAAAAGTTCGACGCCAGTGAATATCATTTCTTTCTTCTGACAGTGGGAGAAGTTTTAAGTGATTTAAACACCAAATCGCTTAAAACTTTTAAAGTCACGTTTATTCGAAATTGATTAGTAGCAAATTGCAGTCAAGGAAAGGGTATGTGGGTCGAGATAGTGGTAGAAAAAGCATAAAAAGGCTGCAAACATGGGTTTTGACTTCTTTCATGTTGTAAATTTTCTCAGACACCCAGAATCTAACTATTATTAATAGTTCTTCGTGATTAATTACCCTAAAATATGCATTTATTCCTACAAAGACTTGCATATGATGGAAATAGTTGAACTTTTCTGTCAACTACATAAATAAAAGTTTTGTTTTTCTTTAGAAATTGTCGTAATCTTGTTATAGAAATGCATACTTACGTTTGTGTATTAACAAATTCTTTGCAAATTAAAGGAATCAAGGGACTAAGAAGATAGTAAGGAAAAAAATTTTAAGAATTATAATCTCACAATGCATTTTTGAAAGCAGACAGTGAAAAATATGTGTAATCAGAACGAAAATCAGCAATGCTGTCTATCTAATAAAATAAATGAATAAAGTGCAACATAGCAAGAACAATAAAAAATAAATGTAACTGAAATTATTTGAAAAAAAAATGAAAGTTGATAGTTGTAGGAAAGATTGATTTTGCCTCATCATATGATATACAATGAGCATTGAATTCCGTAAGTATTATTTCATAGCTGTAAAAATAAAGAATAATTTTTATTATCATCTCGAAATTACTCTACTACTCTACTTTCATAAATTAAATAAATATGCCCTATAGCAAATGAATAAGTTATGTTAGCTTAATTTCTAATTCAGTGCATGAAATGCCTGAAGTAAATAAGATTGGTAGATATTTTTAATATCTGTAAAAGAAAAAGAAATAGTGTATTTTGTTGCCTTTCTAAAATTTCAAAAATTTCACCTCTGGAAATAGTCATACAATTACAGAGAAATAATTAATTGATTGAAATTAATATCTGACCCAATATGGAACTTGAAAAATATTCGCTTTAAAAACAAAATAAAAGAGTTTAAATCTTAAAAGCGAAAAAAAAAAAAAAAAGAACCCCTTCAGATTGTTTTGAAATTTTCGAGCTTTTGTATATGAGGTGTCGATTACTGATGAAATATTGCATACCTTGGTCAAAAACGTTGAATCCACTTTATTTTAGTAATCTGGAAGACTACGAATAAAGCAAATTAAAGCTTAAGTAGCGGTTCAGATAAAAGTAAGAAGCCCCCGAAATTTGATGCTGGTGAAAGGATTTGGGAAATGCAAATTTCTTACGTTCCAGCCGACTGAAGCTTTAACTTCGTTCACCCACGAGGATCCGTTGAAGAGGAAAATAAATCTCTGTGCATATTCACACACCAAAAACAAGGATTGGATACACGTTAGATTTCTGTGAATAATGCATGCATGAAACAAAAACTCTCGCAAAATTCAGAATAATCAATAACTACTTATATTATGCCGCGAATTCAAAAGAGATAAACTATTTTTTTTAGATCTGTGGATAAACAAAATATCTGAATAGCATTTCTTTAGAACTGGAAATGCTGATGAAAGAAATACACAAGTGCAAAGCAAATATGCGATTTAATTTTCCTCTATTCAATTTTCATATTTAGTATGAAAAATAGCTCTAGTGTTCAAACGGGACGTTAATATAACCAAACCAAACCATATTTAGTATGAATTTATCTTGTAATAAAACCGACAATTGTTTTATAAGGTAAAGTAAATAATTAAAACTAAGGTAAATCACAAGACAACAATGGGGCAATTATTTAATATATGTTATATCAATAAGAGATAATTTAAGAAAGATCATTACGAGCTGTGCCCTCTGGATGTGATTTGAATCTGCATTGTGCAACAACAACTAAGACAGTCCATGTACAGTTTTGAAACGAATTGGTGGCCATTTATCCTTCCAAGTCCAGAAGTTCTCATCAATGCTGTTCAACTGATGGCGTACGAATGAGTACGCGGATGAAAAGTAATTCAACACAGTAGATTAGCTTTCACTTTCTCAGGGGATACAGCAATGATGTAACGTTGAAAATGGAACAAACTTCTTTACGGAGAAATCTGAGCCGTTCCAAGCCATTGTAATCGCATTACTCTATATGACGATCAAATTATTCATTTCATCGAACAAATTAATGCCTTGGAATTGTAATATCTTTATGAAATATTTCCCCCATATACATACAAAACAAAGAATCGATGGAAATAGTAGAGGCAATAGACAGCAGAGTTAAAACTGATAATTTAAATCTGAATTTTACAAAATTACTGAGATACAGTTTTGCCTGTGTATCGTTTGAAAGAATTCGATACTTGTACTAGAGCAGTGATCCAATATCCCATATTTATGATAGCTCGAAAGAGTGTCTACAAGAAGTTCGAAATCCATCTTCTGCCCTGATGAATATATATATCGCATTTGGTCATTTATTTGAAAAGGTAACAGTTTTCTCTCCAATTTAGACAAATAATTAAGTCATTCACATATAATATATGAATGTTTTTAAATTGGAAAAAGGGTATACATTACTATCACCCTCAATAAAATTATTGTCTTTAAGGAATAATATCGTTTCATAATATACTTAAAAACCGATACCTTTAAAAAAATATCTCGTAGGTTTAACATCTTACAGTCTTGATATAAAAGGACAAAGAAATTAAAATAAATTGAAATACAATTAAGATAAATTGTAAAAAAGGCAGAGTTATATTTCGAAATTTAATATAATTCCAAAACATCTTCGATTTTATGTTAATTATAATAAATAAGTTTGCACTACATTAAACCAATTTATTCTTTCAATACCGAAAATTTATTCTTTGAAAATTTGTTAAACAATTTTTAAAAGAATTTTGTTTTCAAATTCTCAGAGTTTACAAAATAAATTAAATTATATGTTATGAGTTGAATAATGACTTTGAAATAACAATCAGATCAAATAAATGTGATTGGCTGTCAAATTATTTAATCACAGTTTATAGAGTTCTTGATTCGCAAAATTTTGTTGCAGTGCTTTAAACTAAAAGACAATCGGTTAAGCGGGAAAAACCGGACAACTAACCGCAGATAATAATGCAAGTACTTTTTAACACAAATAATATATTCCAATAGAAGCGTCACAAGCGATGGAACTCTCACAAGGAGGGAAGTCCCATCATCAGCGACGGAATTGTTCCCCAACAAATACCACCATTAGTGTAACACCAGGAATGCCTAGAACCTTATGACTTCTAATCTTCGTACTCGAAATATTTTCCTCTCTCCGAGGATATTGTAGTACTTTAATAATATAATAACCATTTCTTTTCGCAAATATTCATTAAAAAACAATTTTAAATATGACGAGATGTTTTCAAACAACAACTTATTGCAACTACATACAATGAGTTTTAGAACTGTTTTGCTATAGTTTGTAGAATTTGTGAATGATTTCATGACTGAATCACAACAGAGCATTTCTACGATATATTTTAGTATAGGAAAAACGATTTTATAAAGCGATCATTAACAATGTAAAGCGGAAATTTTAGTCCACATTACGAGATTAAAAATACCTTTCCGCTTTTTTTTTTTTTTTTTTTTTTTTTTTTTTTGCAAATGGCTGTCTTTTAACAAATTGCTGAAATCTTTCTCACAATATCACAACTGCATTAAAGGCAATTATTATTCATTCATTATGTAGAAAGGAAAAGTTTCATTTGAGCAACCGAGGCTAGCTAAACGCATCGTTTAATTAAAGAGAAGGAATTCAATTAATTTTTTGTCTTGTTGTTATTAATTGAAATACTCAAATACGTTTTACTTTCTTTACAAAAGATGATAATTATGACTGGGACGACTGTTTCCAAAAATGAGAAATATGACAGAATGAAATAATTTCTGTAATAAAGTTATAACCATTTTAATTAAAGTAATAGCAATTCATTATATTGTGATTGAAGCCCATTATATTTAATATCTGAAACAGATGTAGGTTTACTCTATTATTTAAAGTTCACATTTCTGTGGAATTTAACACATTTATCCAAAAGCTAGGGCAGAATAGGATTGCCGCTTTTTTTATTATTTTTATTTATTTTTGAGATGGGATATTTTGTGTGTGTGTGTGTGTGTGGATGTTGTTTGAAGGTCATAAAAACAAGTTTTAAAAAATGGTTTTCTTTTACTTGGAAAATAAATTTCTAAATACAATGAGAAACAGAGCACATATTTCCACCCCATTTAAGCGTGCTTGGAATTATTCAGTGTTTGAAAATATGAAAAAGTGTTTTAGACTTGGAGAATGAGGCGGACATATGTTTCTCTGTCATTTTATATATTTTTCTCGGATTCCTTCGCTCTCTCTAACAATCGGATGGAGAGCTTCGCTCTTAACGATCAGATTTTGATATATATCATGAAAATAAAGCAGCTATTATTTTAAAGGTTAAAGACTGATGTTCATATCGTTAAAATAAATTTCAGTCCCAGTTTTGTTACTATTCAAAACCATCACTTTATGCTTTTGATAACTTCAGCGATTCAAAAACTAAATATCACATCCAAATATCTTGAAATGGTTTTTATAATGATACAAAAAATCCTTCATTAAATGCATAAAAATAAATTTCACACAGGAGCTTGAATCAGATGTTACAAAAGAAAGATAGATTTTAGCCTGGAATTTAACGATTCATGTTTCTATATTTATAAGATTAATTTTTAAATG
>JAPMOR010057695.1:50398-80015 GCA_026543865.1 Argiope aurantia
AACATTATATTCTTGCACTTTTATTATATATTTAACATTATATTCTTGCACTTTTATTATATATTTAACATTATATTCTTGCACTTTTATTATATTTTATTTTATTTTATATCATGTAGTAAATTACAAACCCACCGGTTTTGTAAAGGCACATTTCAAGATAAAAGATTTTTATCTTGAAATGTGCCTTTAAATGTGCCCGTTGGTAATATGAAATATTATGACATTATTTAAGCAAATACCCTTTATTTGTCAAAATGTACACACAAAACCGTTGCTTATTTTAAATATTATAACATTATTTATTCTTTATTATTTATCCTTTATTTGTGAAAATGCACACACAAAACCCGTTCGTTATTCTAAATATTATGACATTATTTAATCAAATATATGCTTTATATATCATAATTCACACAGAAAAAAAATTCCTCCCCTCAAAAAGTTAAGAAACAACTTGTTTCCTGGATGTAACTTGCGAAGAAATATTAACACGTAAATGTTTCAATAAGAGTTCTTAATCCAATATAAGAAAAAATTATATTCACTTAATTGGATTACAATAGATAAGAAATCGCTGTTTGTGCATTTCCAAGATGATAATGAAAATCAATTGAAACAGGGAATCAAATTAAAGCAGTGAAATTTATAAAATTTGTGAAGGCTCATTTAAGAAATGTTTAACTCTTTCAGATGAACAACTGTTATAAAAATGAAATCACTTGGGTTTCTAGTGTTATATACTAAATACCACTTATGTCAAAAATACGTATGGCATTATAACAATATCTTTCGAATTTCGTTTTATGCAAAGTAACATCTTGTCTAATCCAGATATTTTTTAATTTTGTTTCAGAAATTTTACCATACTAATGGCAAATCGCATCATCGACACCCTTTCCTCTCAACAACTGGTATCTTGCTAAATTGCTTTCGGCCAACGCCAGCGAAATCTATTTTCCTCAAGTTATATTGTTTCAGAAAAGAAAGGGAACGTCTTTTTAATTCATCCGAGAAAGAAGAAAGAAAGCTTTACAAAAGTTTCACAATCGTCAGACAGAACCTTGAA
Organism: Argiope aurantia; assembly: GCA_026543865.1. Classification (NCBI taxonomy): domain Eukaryota; kingdom Metazoa; phylum Arthropoda; class Arachnida; order Araneae; family Araneidae; genus Argiope; species Argiope aurantia. Next base: position 51,468 of record JAPMOR010057695.1, read on the forward strand.
AAGCCTTTCCGGAAAAGGCTATTCTCTTCTTCTTTACCTTGGAATTCTTTTTCAGGGAAAGTTCTCCCCATTTCGAACTGGAGTGGACGTCATCTGGAGTTGAAATATCCTTCAATCTTTCGAGACAAGAGGAAAAGAAAGAAAAAAAAAAGATGTTTCCCCTCTAAGAAAAAATATTAGAAAAGGACGTGAAGAAGCGGCCGATCGGAAAAGAAAAACCGAATGCATCGATTTTTTTTAATCGCTAACTACAGCGTGGACTAAGATGGGAATCGATAAGCGCGAGAGTTTTTCCAATTCCACATAAATCATTGATCTGGTTATCTTCGTAGGAATTGAGTTTCGAGTGGCCATTTGGAGTGCTTTCTCTATGGATACGTTAAAAAAAAATTGCCGGATCGAACCTTTTTGAATTTCCTATGCATATAAATGTGGATTTCAAAATTCCAAATCATTTGGCGATGAATTACTATTCACATTTCTTTTTGTACTGGTCATTAAATAAAGCTTTAGATACAATCAAGCTTTGGATTTAAAGGTCCGTGCCGAAGCTTAAGAAAAAGGAAATTAAAGGCCATTAATGAAACCTGCAATGAAGAAATAAAAGAATTCGGATAGATGTTTTATTTTTTTAAATCATATTAGTAATGTATTGCTGGTTATATTTTCTTACTTTTGGATTTACACTTTAGAAAACTTCTTTAAAAAAATATCCTTTGCCACTCATAGTTAGAGCAATGCATATATGAAAAATTCAAAATTAGTCGGGTTTTTTCTATTAATATTTCTAATAATTTTCTAATAATATTCAAGGAAAGGGATAACTAAATGCTAAGGATATTCTAGATAAAGAGGGAAACTAAGGTTTAATGGGTTATAAATTTGGTATAAAACCAAAACACAATTATATGGATAACATTATATGTGGTTTACTGCATCACAGATGCAATAGGAAATTAGGAATATTACTACCAGTTTCCAAAAACATCCGTGCAGTTATTGTTAGATAGGAATAATAAGATAGAAATTTCTTGCAAATGTATTTTATCAAAGGAAAAAAAAATCTTATACAGCTTAAATTACATGCTTCCCAATGAGTTACAAACTTACACTAGCAGCGTTTGTAAAAGTTCATGTCTCTAGAGCCAAATAATCGAAGTATCGAAGTATCTATATGACATCATCTTAGTCGTAGAATTGTTGCTCAAACAAATAGTTATCCATGGCCTAAAAACTGATGATAATCTCATGGACCAAAGTCAAAGGAGAAAGAATGATGAGATAAACTGAGCTGCAGTACTATATTAAATTTGTATTCAATTAAACCCGCATTGTGCATTTTATCTGCTGCATATTTTTCTTTTATGGACAATGGACAACTTCCAGTAGCGGTGGTCCTTTGAGCTTATGATCGTATGATCTTTTAAAAGAATAGATCTGTGATTACCTGATCTATACTTGAAGTTTGTAAATGATCTTTGTAGGCACTCTTTATGTCACATACTTTCTTTAATGCAGGGCACTGTGAGTAAATAGACAAGAGGCTGTTGTTGTGTAAGCAGGCTTTCGCTTCTATGGTAGGTGAAGTAATATCGTTGGATCGAATTAACTAAAAGGCGACGATGGGACGTAGATCTTTTAGAAGAGCTTCAGCTGTGGTGATGAATGGGATTGTTTCATTTAAATACCATAAGATGCGAATTTTAGCTTTCTGCCACATGCTTTTGCACTGATGATCGTTTAAATCAACCCAGATACTAAGGTAGACCCAAAGTAATAATAATAATATCATTATAGAATAACTGTAGAACTATCTTTTACAATTATAAAACTATCTTCTTTCAATCAACCAAATAAAAATGTATAGTTCATATTTTATTATATATTCATTTTTTTTCTAAAATAATAAATATTTTGGCTATTCTTGTTCTTTTTACCAATAAAATTACTTAAATACAAAATCAGAACAGATGGCAAAAGAATCAAAGCTAACTGAAAGCGATGCGAAACATTAAAAGCCACTTAATGTGCATAAACAAAAATAAGTAATTTTAATCTTATAAAAGATAATTTTGCTAAAAAATGTTTATTACACTACAAATTTAGTTGAAGGAAAAATAATCTATTAATATGCATATTCAGCGTATTGCTAATTCTCCATACTGTATCTAAGCTAACTAAAAGACTCACAAAGAGATAATTTTTGAACAATAGTGAATATGATTTATTTCATTTGATTTACCTTATGATTTATCATATCATTACGTATAAAAAGAATTTGCTGATTTTAAAACCGCATTCAATAGAAGGCTAATAAAAAGTTGTTAGGAAATAAAAAAATGATGCGTAACTAACTTTGCTAACTACCGTGTTGTTTTTCGTGAAGGACGAAAAGTACATGCATTCGCTTAATTTTTCAGGAAAGAATGCATTGCCGCAGTAAACAAACAACCAATACAAAAATGCTTTGGATCGCCCTTTGCCCTAAATTTTCTCCTCATCAGGGTTGCAGGTGATAAACAGCTGCAATAGTCGTGACTTGGCTTTTCAAATAATTACCGAATCAGGGTAAGGGAATTTGATCAGTCCAAATAAATGAGTTTTCGTTCGACTTAAATGTAGTGCGTACCTAAACATGCTTCTTTTTTCTTGTCTGTTTTATGGATTCTTCGATAATAGTCTTATGTGCTGACACTTACTTTTAAAATTAAAACAGTAAATTGAAAGAACTGAGTTGAGAAATAATTAATGAAAGTACGGTTTTTTTTTGTAATTTAAAATGTATTAATAAATAAAAATCATGGTCAAGATGTTTTATGCTAAGCAAGGAATAACTTATTCTCTACAAGATAGGGTACTTTAATTTATTAGTTTTTGTAGATTTTTTTTATCATTAAAATAGAATAACAGCTAACAAAAATGAGCATTTTCCATATCATTTAATCGCAGTGTTAAGGCTTCTAATGTTGTTCTTCAACTTTGTGCTTGAAATGTAAACTTGTTGAGTATCCTAAAAATTCTTTTTTTTTTCTTGTCTGTTTTATGGATTTTTCGATAGTATTCTTATATATTACACTTATGTTTAAATTAAAAAGAAAGTTTAAAGCATTGAGTTGAAAAAGAACGTGACTTTTTTGTAATTTAAAATTTAAGTTGAAATAAAATTCCTTGGCAAAACTTACTATGTTGTTTTAAGGATAATATATGCCCTATATACAAAATGTGTTTTGATAGATTTTTTTTTATTAACAGAACTTCAAAAAAGAATATCAGCTGAAGGAAGTTGAGCATTTTCCATACTTTTTAATGGGAGGTTAAATTTAGCCGAACGTATTCTTAATTTTGTATTTAAAATGGAGAAATATTACACAGTATCGCTTTCATTGAATTTCGGGCTTAAAATATGAAAAATTTGTAATTTTGCAACTGTATACAAAATAAGTTTGATAAAGAGTAATTAAATAAACTTTTTATAGAAATTTGAAAAAGAAAAATCCACTTTTGAAAATTCTTTCTTAAACGATCAATTAAATCGAAAAATTCTTTACTTCAATTTTTGTGTTTAAGATGAAAAAATTTTTAAAAATAGCTACAAATATAAATTATATAAAGAAAAAATATTTTATATTTTGCCCTATTTTGACACTTTTGTCATCGTATGTTTTTTTCAACTTTCCATTTAATTTATGAAATTATTTTTAAGGTAAACGTTATAAATCAAAAAAAAAAATCAATTTTTTTTCAAAAAGTTTATACTTTCATTGAAAAAAAGTTTTTTGAATTTCACGAAATTGTCCTAAATAGACATTTAAATTCTTGCAAAGAGAATTTAAATATTGCTAACAGTTTTTCTTATAAAATAAAAATATATAAATATAATATAAAATATATACTTTTATAATATAAAATATATCCTTTCATTTAAAGCATCATTAAAATATATAACATTATTTTAATTAGGCATATTTTAAAATAAATAAGTTAAGGATAATGCATATTTCATTTTATTTATATATTGTGAGGATTTAGAGGCAAATTGCTAAAAATATTAAAAACAGTCGTTACATAAAGGTTTTTTTTAAATTATTGTCTAATGTGTTTATTTTATTTAACATAGAATGAATAAAGAAAAGCTCCTAATGACTTAGGAAAATTCTATTATCTGACTTCGCAACGCCGAAATAGTCATTCATTAAATTAGTTCCACTTTGCCAAAATTTAATAACATTATCAACCATAAACAGAATTATCGATTCATATTTTTATTTAATTTCTAGATTAAAAACATTTTGTTCTTATTTAACTATTGTATATAAGAATTGAAATCTCAATTTAAATTCTTATATGTATCGATAATTCTATACATATAAGATAAGTAAAATAAATATAATATTCTATGCATATAAGTAAGTAAAATATTATTAACCTGATTTATTTTAAGATATTGAGAATCTTGTATAAAAAATTCTATTTCAGCGGACAAAAAGATTACAGCAGCATTCTTATTAGCTAGGCTTGACTTTCACGATAAATAATAAAAATGTTACTAGATAAGAACTATCAGAAATGTTACTTTATCGCAGTACACGAATTAATAAAAAAATTCTTCATTTGAAAGTATCCAAAAAATAATCAGTCTAAATAATATCTCAATAACATTTTAACCGTGTTTTTCAGCCACCCAGAAAAAATTGCGTTTTTTCAAAGCCACTTATATTTGATGGTCTGCGTAATGTGTAAGTGAATAGGAAAAAATATTTATCGAGAGATTTATTTTGACAGTAAGAATTGTCATGCAGTTTTGCAGCAGAAGGGTTTTATATGTGAGATGCTCGGATTATTTTAAATGACCAAAAAAAAAAATGTTTATTGAAGATTTAAGGTGTACGTACACACTAGAAGATTTTTTTTTTTAAATTTTAACTTTAAAAATCCAGTTTTTTTACAGTAGGTCATTAATATATGTTTAAACTCATTTCAGTGAGAAAAAACCATATTACACTAATTATTAATTAATTAAATAATATTTAATGAGCTAATTAACCTATTTTTTGAAACATGATATCTTAAATTCTAATTTGTACAAACACACAATTCTAGTTGGAAATTATGCCTAATATTAGTCTTTATGTTATCTGCCTCAAACAAGTTATAAAAATATATAGTTTTTTTAAAACAATTTTTTCATCAACGATGAATAGAAAAGGCAAGATTTTTTCTGTAATTTTAACTTTTAAATAGCTATTAACAATTTATTTCTATAAATATAACTTTGATTGAGGCAGAAAACATCCGATATTTTATACAGATTATTTTGATATATAAATAACTGTATTTGGTTAATTTCTTGTTGAGTTATGATTGTTTGAATGAAGCAACATAGTGGAAAAATATCGTTCTTCATAAAATGAGTTTTAAAAACACCGTAACTAGAGTTTTTAATGAAAGCTCCTCAAGAAAAATAATTATAACTCGAGAAATATTTCGAATATTGACAACATCTTGGTATGTTTTGAAAGCTAAAGGATCAGAGAACATTATTAAGCAATAAAAAAAATATTCGATATTTTGAACGATTTTCGAAGTTTCAAGTGTGTACATACACCTTAAAAAGGTAGGATTGCAAACTGGCATTTAAGAATAAAACTTTTAAGCTACATTAACACCTGAATTCGAACAATTTTTTTTTTGAAATACTGATTTATGCGTTTATATTATATTATTTGACAGCTGAAAGACATTCTCCATTTAAAAAGAAAATATTCTCGAATTTTTCAAAATGACAAAAGTGTTATAGACATTTATGTTTTCATTAAAATTAATAAAAGGAACAGAATATTTTATAAATATACAGTGTGTCCTCAAAAAATGGAAGAAGAGTTTATTTCCTCAAATACAGCAAATCCACATATAATTTCAGTTGCAAGATTTCATTGAATAAGGTAGATTATTGTATGAAAATATTTTGACCTGTAGAATGAAAGCGACGTTCGTTTGTTCAAATTATATTTCTTGGGAAGGAATTTGATTCTACCACACGTAGTTGAAAAATAAGCCTAGAGACAATTTCTGTATCGCTTATCGCTTGCATAGCTCCTTTTCCTCCCTGGGGAAATAAGGACCTATAGTATACAATCGCTAATCCATTCTATTATTATAATTCCTATAAAGATGTCGGTAATTTAGAAAACAAGATGTTAGTATACTTCCGTAGCTAAATTAGCATAGCGAATACATATAGCATAAACCATCAGCATTTCGAAACATTCCTCGTTACTGAAATATTCATTCATTCTTTAGGATAGCTGAATATCATGCACACGGTTATGATAAAAGAATTTTATTTGTTCTTTTTTGTTCGGTAATGCATTACTTCTTTGAAATAACCTAAATGATCATTTCCACATATTTCTTTCACTTTCTTAATAAAATTTAAATTACAGCTGTCAGTCAATCAAAGGGAGTAACAATATGCGCGATTAGAATTTTTATTTTCATGTTGTGATGATTATACGACTAGACAAATATTTGCATATGGCAGTGTTTCTGTACTGAATAAATTCACTTTTCTAAAATAAATGTCACCGTCTATATGTGTGGTAAGCCTCTCTAAATTTAAAACAAACATATATCAACTAATTTTGTAGATAAGAGAGTGAAACTTTGTACGTAAGTAAATGAATGTAGGAAAACATTTCTTACATTAATCATTACAAACATATAGTAAGAGTATCATTTTACTAAATGGCATTTTTACATTACGAGGTATAAAAGTCTAATGTTTAAAACTTCTTGTTCTAATACATACCATTCCTACAATTGCCCACCTTATTTAAAGATACTTTATAACTGGAAATTTATATCTAATTGCAATATTTCAAGAAATAGAGGCTTGCTAAGCTTTTTTGGAACACCCTGTATAAGTTATTTTTAAAGAAAATTTGAAGTAAATTTAAGGAAAACAAGAATTATAAAAAAAAAGTATAACTATTTTTTTCTGTCCGCTGAAGATTCTCATCAGCCAAATTACTTGTAAAAAGTATAGTGCAATCCACAGGAAAAGGGAAAATTTTTTCATACAATATATCAGAAACTAATACATTATCCTTTATCTCTGGTAATTTATGATTTTAATCGGTAAAATCAAATGCATTGAGAAAGATCTTTCAATCCTGTTTGTGCATACCTTTTACTATGTCACGCAGCGTATAAATATAAAACAAATGCACTATAGGAATTCTCCAACTTAAGGCAAATTTAGGAATATTCTAATTTGTTCATCAAGTCATATGATTTTGAAATCAAAATCATTCAAGTCACCTGATTTTTAAGTCAAAATTAGATGAATTGAATCACAGGAAACTTTGCTTTATTTTGTAGGAAAAATCTTTTAATCTTTTGTTTTTGGGGACTGATTCAAAGTTAAAATTCGTTATCAATTTCGATCTCATTGTCATATGGTATTATGTTGATAAAGATGTATGATACTATTGCTAGTAGTTGTTTGATTAGTGTGTCATCTTTGTGCAGTATTGTATATACATATTCAATAGTTAACGCGTAAATATTCAGAAAAATGAAATAAAAGTTCTCACAGTACGTAGAAGCGCTTTCTTCTCAACAGCTGACATGAAAAGATATAAAGTAATAAATTATACACTGATTTTGAACTTTTCATCATATAATCTCCAAAATTAAGATTAAGCCTCATTAATTCATATGAGCCAATAAATTTCAATAAATTAATACCATATGAAACAGTGTAGGAATGGGTTAATGATTTAACCAAATTTTTTAGACCTAAACAACAGATTTTTCAAAACTATTTAGACGCATATATAATTATTCGATTCCTTTTTTCATAAATTCAAAGTAGTTTTGTCAATAAAAACTATAGTTTCTTAAAAATACATATCCTATTTCCTAAATTCCTTAAAACCTTGTTCAAATCAATAATAACAACCAAAGACCTGCCATATAAATATGAATTTGAATTGTTTATCTGACTTCTTAGAAAAAGTAATACAGAAAAAAAGCCAGACAAAAAAAGTCCATCTGTAGAATGCAGCATTCAACTGAGAAATCTCAAATTATGAGCCTTTAAGAGTCTCTTAACCCCTTTTTTTTATTTTCCGTAACCTAAATTCGAGAAAAGCATTTGTCTTCCAATACATAAAGTCTACCACCTCCTAGAAGACAGCGTCTCAAAATGCATTTTTACTTTCCGATCCATAGTCTCCATTTAGTCTAGCCTCCCCACCGTCTAGTCTACGTCTAAAAGCTCTTCAGATCATTTATGCCCAGTTCAGCCTTTGGCCTTTATTTTTTTCCGGACATGTAGTGCTGTTATTATCTTTATTAATTCGATTCACAAAAAAAATAATCAAATGGCATTTTCTTTCTCCAGTAATTTTTGCGCTTATATTTGGATAATGAAAAGAATAACTTTTTATCTTTACTCTTCTAAAATTAAGAATTATTCATATTTTGTGAACATACCCAAAAGTGAATACCATTGTTTTACAGTAGGAATTCATAAATTAAACGTTTTGCTAAAATGAAAGCTACCTCTAAGTCATCTAGATAGTTTTGCAGTGCATCCTATTTTGAAATTTCTCAATTCCAAAATTGTGTTGACAAAAATTGTTTTAAAAACTTTCCATTAAAATTTTCAAGATTATTACCTAATATATTTTGCTCAGTTTTTACTTATAATGCTTCGTTTTCTTATTCATTAGCCAGTTTTGGACCACGACATTTTTTTTTTCAATGTAGCACAGCTTTTTCATGCTTCAAATAACTTTCAGTTTTAAATGCCTATAAAAATACACTTGAAAATAATACATTAAAATAGATTTCAATACATTTAAAAACTCCGGATAAAAAATTAAACATAAATTTTGAGTTTAAAATTTGTGAAAACGCAACTCTTGTTAAAAATAAATTTTAAATTTGGATATTTGTGAAAAAATAAAAAAAATAATAGCATTTATAATTTTAAAAAATTTTATTTGCGTATATTTATCTTGCTATTGTAAAAAACTCCATCATCTAAATATATTGGCAATAAGTGTCAACAAAATATGTCTGCATTGAAAAGATTAAGAAATCATTCACTTAAATTCAGCACATTAGTTCCAAAATAATTTACTTCTAAATTCCCTTCAATTTTACAGAATTTTTTTTATATATAATTGAAGAGAAGATTAATACCTATTCATTGAAAAAGTTTTTATTTCTTATTATTTCCAATGTTTAAACAATTGTTTATCAGTTTGAAATTCTAGAATGTTTCTTCAACAGCTATATAAATGATAGAGGCGAGAGTTGACATTATTTTTTGCTTGAAATTTTCTTTGTACCTTTAGAAAACGGCAACAAGAGAAATAACTAAACTTTAATAATAATACAAAAATAAATATTTCAAAATTGGAACTACACGTAATTCTGAAAAAAATAATGTATATTTTAATTATTGTCTAAAATTAAAAGCAAATTCTTAAAAATGTTCCAAATTGTGCAAAAGCTTTAAAAAAGTCTGCTTCCTATATAAAAACTACAATATCGAATTAAAAATAGTAAAACAGAATTTTTCATACTTCAATTTAAAAGTTTGATAAAGTAGCCCAAATAAAGAAAACAATAAGGTTTTCTTTATAAGAAAACAATAAGGTTTTCTTTATATTCACAGCCAGAAGGAGAGTTCTCCTTTCGAATATCTCGTATACTCCGATAATCTAGTGCCTTCTTTCTTGTTTCTCTTCAGTCCACATGTACATCCTCTGATACATATAACGGGGTTGTGATAGTATAAAGAGGATGCCGTCCACAAGTGTGAATTCTCTCCCCCTCACGATTTCTGCGTGTAGTGACTCAGTATGGCACATTTTGTGCTTCTTAATATAATGAAGAAAATCATATATGACTTTTAGCCACATTTGTTTTCATCGATTTGAAATAATTATAATGTTTTGATCACCAGACCACATTTCAAATTTTATTTATTTAAATCGTTATGTTTTTGAGTTACAGCAGTCACATACGAGTATTCAGAACAAGAAATGATCCCCTTTTTGATAGATCAGTTCCAAAATTTAATTCAAATCTAAAATTCAGATGATAAATCAGTATATCAAATTTCCTCCATACGGTTCTTTGCATTTTTGAGCTATCGTGTTCACGTGCATACAGTCAGATAGACACCCTTCGATCGATTTCGGCTAAAGTTTCCATAGAAATTTGATATTAAGTCTTTGTATGAAATTTCAATTTTCGAGCTCAATGCGTTTTTGAGTTATCGTGTTTCACAGATAGACATAATTCCAAAAATGTGTTTTTTGGATTCAGGAAAATCTGAAACCTGAAAATTATTCAAAATCTTCAGACCGAAATTTGTGAAGATAATAATATTTTTTCTTTGTATTTCGTACACGAGAATGTTAAAAACGAATTTCTATTTTTGATTATATTTTAATGTGTTAGAGATAACGCTTTACAAAATCAGAATTGCGATTTAACTATTTCTTAAAAATCATCTCCATCGGTACTTTATATCTTAACAATAAAATTGAAAGAAAAATATTAATCTTCTTGCCCTTCAAGTATTGTAATACAGCATATTTGCTTTTGCAAATTCACTGCATAAAATCTCGTTCACTTTTCATAACACACATCTTTTATGGTCACATAATCTTCAAAATACATATATCTTATTTTAAAACGTCTTATGGGGCTTAAGATATATTTTTATGAGTTATAAAAATTGGTTATACTTTATCTAAGGGAGTGAAACTGGCAGTATTTTTTTTTTAACTTTTCGCTTTCAGAAATGAAAATATATTAAATATCATTCCAATATAGGCTAATAGTATTTATATTCAGTAGTATTTCTCAGCATTTATTTATATTATTTTAATGTATGTATGAAATGATTCCTATATCTCCATAAACTTGCTTAATAAATAAAGATATTTAAAAACTGACGCAGGTAATGCAATATTAATGTAAACAAAAGTTAAAGTATTCCAAATTACTCATTTGTTTGGCAAGTTTGATTTTTTACTTTCTCATAAACAAAATATGCAATGAGAAAGTTTTATAATCCTAAAAATTCTACTGACTGCGACGAATTCATTTTGGAATTACGTCTGCCTGTAAACACGACAACTCGAAAATGCTTTATTCTAGACGAGTGAAATTTGGTATGTGGTCTTAACACTATTCTGTAGATTTTTATCAAATTTTAATAGAAATCCATTCATAGGAAGTAGAAGCATATCAATGCAATCATAATTTCAAAAACTTTTTCGAATTTCGATTCTTTAGAATTATGACAATAATTGGTGCTTTTAAAATAATTAAATTTGTTGCATTGGTATTAAATATTCATATATAACCAATATGTGATGTGAATAACTGATAACAACTGATGTGTGAGCAGACTGATGACCTAGAAGTAATAAAATATGATCATTTTTTATTTGATAATGAAATAGTAAAAAAGACAATAAAACTAAAATAAGGTGCCCTTACATATTTTTTTTTCTTTAAACATCTTAATATATGCAGAAACGAACCATACGACTGCGTAGTGATAAATAATTCATTTTTGAATCTTTTCACTTATACTTTATTTCTTTTAAAATTCCACTAATTCAGCATCACACTTTATTATTTATTCGAGGTTAGCATAATATATTCATGGGAATGGGGATGACAGGTGAATGCTGTTCAATTGCTACTAAAAATGCTCACAATTATTTTATAGAATTTTATAACAAACTATATAAAATATGGAAAGATATAATTATATTTTATTCTGATATTTATATTTGGACTGAGAGATCGTTGCTGTTATATCAAACTGTTTTATGCCAAATTTGTTAAAATATATGCTCTCAATTTTTGTATGTAATATGCGATTGAAATATGTTTCCAGAAAATGCCATATGTTGCTATTGCTTCAATTGTTATCAAAAAAATAATTTTCAACTACATCAGCACTATTCAGCTATTTTGAAAACTTTCTGTTATATACTTTTATGTAACGAAAATTTATTGATTATCGGAAACTGTGTAACTACTCCTTTCACAATACCAAAGCAAATTTTGCAAAGGAATATTTCAAATATTTTAATTTATCATGGTCTTCTCTGTTAACACATAGAGGAAATTCGAAATTCTGCTTGGATCAAAATTCCTTCACTTATATAATAGCGAATTAGAATAAAATGGGAAATATTATTATAAATTAATTAATGGACGATTGGAATAAAATGCGACTCTTGATTTCAAATTATTTAAATTTTTCAGCGATAAACATCTTTTGTGAAATAATTACCATTTAGAAATTTCAGATTTAAATGAAAGCTATAATTTGAACTAGAATTTATGATCGTTGCCGTTTCACAAAAAGGTGCTTGCACCTGGAAATCTCGCATCAGAATATTCTGTTATCAAGCATTACAATTTATTCAAATAATCATCTATTATTTAGGCAATTATAACCGTGGGCCGTATTTCATTCTAATTCGCCATTATGTAAATGATGGGATTTAGAAATTCTGTGTGAATTAAAGTTTTAGTATTAATATATGACGATATTTAGGAATTATAGTTTGCAATACAAGTGTATGTTTATTACTTTTTTTAATGTAAAGACCACAATGTTTAATATCCATTGCAATTATGTTCAGATTTAATGGATGTGTTTTGAGATTAAATAAAGAGTTTTATTATATTATTGCCTTTTATCTCCTTTCTGCATGTAATACAACAAAACATGGTGTTCAAGAGGGATTATTAACGTAATCTCCTTACAGACTGCACTCATCCAATACTTTTCTACCAGAATATCCAATTATAATCAACTGAGCTCAGATAGATCTATGACCTTAAAAATAAGAGGCAGTAAGTGGTGTAGATTTTATAAAATTTCGGATAGTTTTATCTTAGGAATTTAAAATTTATTAATAAAATATCTTTTGAATCCTGTGTGACTTGTATTTGCTTAAATATAGTAGCAATTAGACATTTTTACTCAATTTGAGTTATTTCATATTATTAAAAGTTGGAATTTTCTAACAAAATTTTCACTGACTGTCTGTTGTGGTAGGGTTTTCAGATTTTTACATTTAGGTATTCTTGATGATAGTGCAGTATTTTAATATTATAATAATTTTACTAGCTATCAAATGGTTAATTTAAAAAAATTTGTTTCCATACAACAAGTGTCACCTAGTTGAGTATTTAAGAAAAATGTAATTTCGAGATTTTGTACTTTTTTTTAAATGATAAATTAAGATTTTAAGGACTAAAGAGTAGAAAATTATTATGAAATAATTTCTATTTTTTAGTAAAATATCAAAAATTAATTTTTGAAAACCATTTTTACTAAAGTCTGTTTGCACTAAAATGAAAGCAACCTCATTATCTTTGATCATAATCCTCTCATTTCAATCAAAAAATGTGATAATAAAAGTATTTAACATAGTAAAATTTATGCGATTCTTTTTTAGATTTAAGATTATTGTAGCCTCAATTAATTTAGAAACATCTAGTCATGTCAATGATCATTGTTTTGGTAGATTTAGATCTATTGTTAAAAACAAATTTCAAAAGATCAAAAATTATACCAAAAAAATTTGTTATGTAAGATGCTCTAAAAACAACTACAGTACTTACTAACAATTATATTTACAAGCATATTCATGGATTGGACTCTATGGATCAAAATGAAATAAATACTTTCAGCTTTTAACATTAATTTAATCTTTTAAGTAAAATAATCAGACATTTTTTGAAAATAGTTTAATATCTGGGTCAAAATTCAACATAGTTCTTTTTACGAAGCAATTATTTTTAATTAGTTCGTCCTTGTCAGTTTATGTATTTTAGATAAAATAAAATATTTAGTATAAAACTAATTCTGCACCAAAGTAATAAACAGATGAGCAGCGAAATTTAATATAGTTTTGTATCGACAGATTCATTTGAATACTGAATACCTAATAATTGCGTAACTATAATTTTGGGGGATAAACATAAAATGAAATAACTTTGTTAAACATAAACAATTTATATAATTAATTAAAAAAATATTTTTATAAAATAAATTTTTAATACGATGTTAAATGCAATGTAATTTTTTTTATCAATTTTGATTGTTTTTTAACTTTTTAGTTTATAATTTATAATTAATTATTATAAATTATTATTTAAATTACTGACAGATAATTTAAAGAGACCGAAATCGAAATTTAATTGCATAAATCAATTAACAGATATTAATGTCTTGAACATATTTAAAAATATATTGTTATCGAACAATACACAAGTGAGCAATAGTTACAAAATAGCCCATCAGGAATCCGGTGGAAAGTTGTTCACAAATTCCCATCACCAGAATTAAGAAACAAGAAAAGTTGTATAAAAGCGTTTAAAAACGCTATCAGATGTGATAATGTTGTTTGTCAATTATACTTTGTGGAGAGCCGATGATGTATTCGATCACGTGCTACATTTTCGATCTTGCTTTTTCTTTCGAAAAAATAACTGTTAAGCTCACAGTGGTATCCCATAGGGAAACATCTCAGATATGGGAACGGAAAGTTACCATACAAGTGAGTAGGTTTTTGCTTCTTTGGTGGATATAGAAATGGTGATGTTATTCTCTAGGTTAAACATAGATAACATGTTTTACTTCTGTATTGTTTGTCAGTGCATGTGCTATTAGTAACTGGGGTAGGGGAACTGTTATGACTTGACCACAATGCCAGACTTTTTTTGTCACGACGGGTAGGTCTTCCAGTCATCCGGAGACTTAAACAGGGCTAAGGTATTCCTCGTGAATATGCTTTGTATCGTAATTGAATAAATTATTTATTAATAATATAAATATCATTTAATTTTGAAGATAAACCATAAGAAAAAAGAAAAGCATTTGATTTTCATACACAAGTTGCAAAAGTGATGCTATTCCTTATGGACCTTACATTAGTGGTGTTTTCAATAAAATTTCAAGCTACAAAGCAAAACATCTTGATTTATAGCAAGACTTTCTGTACATATTTACATAGAAGGTTAAAGCTGCAATGTAATAAAATCATTCGTCTCAATTTTTCGATTAAATAAAAAATTTGAAATGCTACAGAAATTTCTATGATAGAAAGTTTTCAGTTCGCTTATAAGATTGAAATTATAGTATAAAATAAGACGCTCTCTGTAATTCATAAAATTTGGATACGGCTTTTAAATATTTATGATATTTTTTGTTACTAAAAGACAAATTTATTATTTCGAAGAATAGCATGATTATTAACTTAACTTTTAATGCTGTGCATATAATAACAGATTATTTTTTTTAAGCATCTATTCTGAAAAAATAGTTTTGGCTTCGAGAAACATTTTTTTCTTATGGTTGCATATATTAATAAAAATTTAGCTTTATGTATTAAAGAAAATTTTCTATAAAATATTCACTTTTCGCACCTAATTGACTGAAGAGATACGTTAGCCCAATATTTATGTTTTTTTTTTTTTTTTTTTTTTTTTTTTTTAAAACAAAAACACACAAACATTTTAACATGGATAAAAACGTATTTTACAAATTTTTTTTAATGTAATACCTTGAAAATGTCAGAAGTGTGCCAAATATTTTGATATAAATAATATTCATTTTTTGTTAATATGCACTGTAACTTCTTGTTTGAAATTCATTGTTTAAAGATTCTAAAAATAATAGCATCTTTTATTTGTAAATTTTTACTTTTCTTCAAAGGAACACACTCAAAATTTCTTTCTTCTCATTTTTTTACTGCACGTAATTATTTTATAAAATTCTATTAAAATTGAATAATTTCTGAAAAAGTGCACCTGACAAAATACTTTTTCTTTTGGGTAAACATAACAAGTATTTATTTGATTGCAAATGCAATTTTATAATAATAAAATAATCTATGTTATTCGCATTTTAATATGAAAATAAATCAATTCAACAATTATAGTTTAGCACAAAATAAATGTTTGTAAAATATAGGATAAAAATTATTATTTCTGAATTTTATTTTCGACTGTTAATTAACAATAAATTATATTTGCAATTATATTTTTAATTATTATATAATATACAATAAACTAAATCACAGCTACTTATATAACCAAGCTCAGATATGAAAGTAATGCTGCGAGCGAATAGATTTTTTCCCTTTCATATCTTCCGAAATGGAAGCTGCATTCGCCTTCAAATTATTCCCCAAGGCATTTCTTTATCATTGAGGCTCTCTATGTGGTTGACAAACCGTTTTTCCGTGCATTTTTATCTCGACGTTTTCTATAGAAGCTTTTCAAGATACAGTAGAAACCACTATTAAGGTAATATGCTTAGAAGGGAACATGGAAATGCATTAACTGTACTTTTCTGGATGCTTTCATATAGTTTTCATTTTTTTTTCCCATTTCTTTATAAAGCTATCGTCAAGAAACCTGGCTGCCGTTCAAGTGAAATAAAAGTTTTCTTCAGTAATTTCGTATTCTTAGCATTTTAGGGAAAGAAAAACCATCGTTGAATTCCTTTATTTAACATAAGTGCTGTTTCTTTTATTTAACAAAAATGTCATCTTCTAATGAATAATTAGCAATATTTTCCCGTCTGGTCATTTGCATATAAAAATGATTTTTTTTATTTGCTGCAATCGCAAGAAAGAAATATACCTGAGTTAAACTAACATTCTACTCATGTTAAATTTCAAAAAAATTTTGCATTATTATTTTTCGTAAAACAGAATTTAAACAATAGCATTTAAAATTTGCTTAAATTATCATAAAGGAAAGAAAAATCATATTTCATTAAAATTGCATTTAAATTGTAGTTTGATGTTAAATTTTGAACTAAATTTGTTGGCAGAATATCTATATGTTGGAATGGATGATAAATCAATATTTGAAAGCCTCAACGAGCTGCATGTATGAAATTTATCATTTGATTTTATCTCTGAAATTGTGTAACAAATTTTGGATCAAATCCCTTTAAATTTTGGACCGTTTGTCAGTCTGTCTAAGTATGGGTTCATAAACTCAATAGATCGTAAATTCTATATGCAACCTAAATAAATTTGGATATATGGTATTGACATAACAGTTGTATAAATAATATTTTGGACCGTAAATAAGAAGGTTTTAAAATGCATATTTGTCTCTTATAAACTATACTGTGAAACTAAATACAAGCCATGCCTTTTGTATGTGTATATAAAAGGATTAACTCCAGTTGGTTTGATTTATTGTCAGCTGAAATTTCACAGAAAAAATATCAAATATATATCTGACCAACAATCTTTTCAGAAAGTCGTAATGAGTTTGATTTTTGAAGTAGATGACTTACGTTATGAAGAGAGCAATATAAAATAAATTAATATTTTTGAAAAATTTGTGGTCATTGCATTACTAGTTTAATTTAAATTTTTAATTCGTTTATACTCTACAGAACTAATATTATATATATATATATAAATTACTTTTGAAAATCTCTATGAGCTAAAAAAAAAGATTTTTTCACATCACGAAAGCCATGTAATTTCGAAATTCATTATGCATTATGCCGAGAAAAAAAGATGGGATGTCACAACACAGAAAAATTTTTACGAAAACTTTAAACAACAAAACCACAGTCGATAACAAAATGAATACAATGAACTGAACATACCATACACTCCCGAGCGTAATATGGAGATGCGCTGTTTAATCGGCATCATTTAACAGCTCCATACTTGTATCACCAAAATAACCGAGAACTTGTTTACATATTCGAATTTTATATTCAATTTCTCATTCTCTTATTCGAGGGTACTCAGAGGCAGACTTTTTCAAATAATACAAATTGAAATTTTTTTCTGTGTGACTGGGCATTGTTCTTAGAAATACAATTAAATAATAGATTTTAAAATTTTGAGCAGTTAATTAAACGTTCTACCTCGCGTTATAAACATTACCAAGAATAGCTATCTCTTCGATATTAATCATAAAGGTTTGGCGTACTGAGAAGATGGTCTTGTTTGATTAAATGGGGTTAGTAAAAAAAGAAGGAGCCTTGATCCTTTTATCAAGAATTCATTCCATTTAAACTATCCCATTTTCCACTCCAGTAACACATCCTCATGTGGGTTACAAATTTCTTCATTGGGAACTGAACATCTGCTTCAAAACTCGCTCTTTGTAACAAAGCCTCTTGTACATACCGTTCTGATATCATTCTGCATTGAGGTTGAAAAAAATGCCTATTTACTGCTTATTTCGCATATGCTGAATAAGCAATTATTTCTCTTTTTTTTATCCTTTTCTTTTCTTTGCCTTTTGATAATTTGAGCTTTGAATTTTTTATTAAAATCATGAAACTAGCAGTCAACAACGGCATCGAATTTCTTACAAAACAATTCTACATCTAATTGTAAAATACCTCGTTGGCAAAGAACTTTGTCTCACAAACGATTTTAAATTGATCAATCCATTTTCTTCTTTAATTTATTCCTTCATTTCTTCCATAAACAGATCAAATTGCATTTTCATTTTACCAAAGACCGTAAAACAAAACAGATGGCGTCTTATCAGATTTATTTCTAATTCTTCAATTAATCATAACAAAACTAATATTCATATGCACAAAGAAATGTACTTTCTAGTGCTTCATATTGTTTGCTATATTATGAATTCAATTTTGCTAATACAGTAAAAATAGCATTTACAAATATTGCAATCATTTCAATGATGGCATTTTACCATATGTTTAACAACATAAAACACATGTAGAAAATTTCCTATTTTACAATTCTTAATAAAAGGTACAATTATGATCATCTGAGTACAAATTCATTAAAGTAGTTCAGTTCATATTTGAAGCTTATAGGATACCAATGCTTCAATAAATTTTCCCTTTTATTAGTAATCAAATGTAGCGTAAAAAATCATTTTTTTAAAAATGATACTCACTTATAATTAAACAAAACATCAGTCATTAACAGTATAGTCCACTGCTTTGTTCATAAAGTTTTTTTTTATAAACTAGATATAATTTCTAGAATTAAAATATTCTGGAAAGATCTTACTTATGTGCAATATTTGACCTAATACGCATTTTAAAATATGTGAAAGTGTAACACAACAGCTGAAATTGCAGAAAGGATAAAAAGGTTTTTATATTTTTTAAAAGTGAAAAGTATTTGTATTTGTTTACTTTTTGTTCCGGAAAGCGAGTAAAGGAAAAACAGTTTGTTTGAAATTGAATTTCAACTTCACTTATTACTTCCTAACTTAACTCTTGTCTCTTAAGTTACTGTTTTTATTTTGCATTTAAAATTGATTGCTTTTTTCTAAGAATAAAAAAACTTCAACAGTAAAGCTTGGTCATCCGTAAAGGACTGCTGAAGCTGAAGGAATGTGACTATAATTAGTCTAATATTTTTATTTTGTGTTGGGAGTTGCGTGATGTGTGAAAATAAAGAGTGTTTGGCGTTAAGCAAATAGGGTCACGCAATATTAAAATGAATAGTGCACAAAAAAAACTTTTACTAAGAGAAGAACATTTTACGCTTTGCAGTTAGCAAGTCATTATTTTAAACGTCCAGTTTATAAATAAGTACGTTAAAATGACAAAAACTCTAACATCAACGATAAATTTTTAATAAAAGCGTGTTTTGCCGTTTAATCTTGGATGGGTTCAAAATTAAAATTTTTATGAGTTTGTGAGATACTATTAAACTGTGAGTAATTTTTTTAATCTATTAATTGTTTTTGTTCGAATTTGTGGTAGAAATTTACTTTATCTTTTCCTTTCAAATTTTATTTCGTTGTAAAAAGTATTATGTAAATATTATAAAAACGATTTTAAAGTATAAAAAATGAAACCGAAAATCAAAAATCACTTGGTGAACGATAATAAAACAACGCTAAAAATATCACAGTAAAAATAAAAATAAAATGTTTTTAATTTTTGCAAAAAAAATTACTTTAATTTTAGGTATTATTCTTAAATGAATTGTGTTGTGTGTTGATATTCATTTTAATCTATATTGTAAATCAGACGATTGTAAAAAAATTAAATAAATCCATCAGTGTTTATATATAGACATGAAACAGATGGCAAACGATTTCAGAATTTTTCAAGCAGGAGAAAAACTTACAAACAACTGCATGAAACAAATGTAAAATATTAGAATTTCCCCATATATGGAATGCATTTTCAATCATTGACAAAGGTTAATAATCTCCTTCATTTTTTCTCAGAATGATGAACCATTTAATACTGCTTTAAAAATATTTTAAGGCAAATTGCATATCAATAAAGTATTATCTTGATTGTTTAGGTCCAGGAAAGTAGTTCGATAATGACTGTTAAACTGAAAAATCCTAGTATCAACACAAATTAGATGCAAATCTTTCTTGGGGACACTTAGATTAGATGTAATCTAGCAACAAATTGATGACTCTCATGATTATGTGGCTTCGGAATTTCAATACTAACGTATCAATCATTGTTGAAAGAGTTAAAACTTTTGATGATGAAAATTAACTTGCTATAATTTACTTCTTATGAGGCAGTTATTATCACTCTGAAAATATTTGTTCATGAACCGAAATATGCGATTTATCGTACTAGAGAGGATATCAATTCCAAACCTGTCAGATGCAATAGAGTACCCGGCCAAAGTGCCTTGATGGTAGAGCATCGATTCTGAAACCCAAGGGTAACGTGCTCGAGATATGATTTCATCTACACCAATATAGCGCAAGTTAAAACCGCCAGTGTCAAACATTCACCCATTTGTGTGGAAAAGGTGTTGCTTCAGTTGTTCTCGTCATTTAACCACGGGTCAGAATCCCTGGGCTCCTCCCAAAATGTCCTCACGTCACCCAAAGAGGGATAGTAAGCTAATTAAACTAAAGTGCTGTAATGTATTTCCAAAGATTACTTAGAAATCATGAAATTGGAAACAGCAACCATTAATATATTCCCAGGCTTTTTTATGAATATAAGTTCCTGTGTTAATACCTGCAATACTCCGGATGTGCAGCTGATGAAGATTATTGATATCCTTTTCCTTTAAATCTTGACTCCGTGATTGATGTGGTTATGTTTCTTTAATTTTTTCTGGAAATCTTGCACAATAAATTTTACTGTTAGACTATCTGTAATTTTGTAAACAGATTTGATTTTTGTATTGTAGTATCCCGCCCACCACCTGACCAAGTTTTCTCTTTTATTTCTATTGCAAATCTTTCTATTAACAAAATTTTTCTTTTTCTTAATAAGTTGAAAGTAGGTATTTAACAAAGCTTTTTTTATTGTTAAACACGTGATACTCAAAGTAAAATTAATATATGAAAATTATGATTATAGGAAAGTCCTTGCTTACTCTAATTTAATATATTGTCCAAGAAAATTCTACTCTAATTACAGTAAAATGTCGGAACCATTTCCAATCATTCACTAAAAAGAATACATGTCAACATAAACTCGTCACATCCTTTGGAGATAATATATCATTATTCTAAAAATAAGCCATGAGAATTCAAAATTTTAAAAATATTTTTCTTTTTATAACCTAACGTTTTTATCTTCAATTTGTTCACAAAATTTTTAATATATTAAATAAATTTTATTGCACTTATATTCTGTTTTCGAAATTCAATCTCCTTTAATCAATTTTCAATAGTATGTTAAAAATTACAGAAATACCCCAAAACAAAAAATAGGATTTTCTGAAGTATTTAATTAATCTCTGATTTGATAACTCAGATATTTTATGAAATTATTATTTAAAAAAGGCAAATTCACTAAGATAGTTTTTAGCCTCTCATACAATCTAAAAATACATACTTTCTTTCTCTCTTTCTCTTTTTCTTATCATTCGAATACAACACGTGATCATAAGAAGCAGAAAAGAAAAAGGGAATAGCAAATGATAGCAATAACATGCTCTTAATTTTAATCAACGCTAATTAAGTAAAATCATGCTACGGCATCATATTTAAAATCTCTTGAACACAATTAAGAACTTTTATGGGGAAACAGTTCGATAAAAGCAAAATGCTTCGGAGCATTTAATATAAGAACTGAAATAAAATACAGGAAAGAAAGTAATATTAACTTCAGAAAGTCACATTTCGTATAAACTCTGTAATCCGAACTTATTTGCTAAAATCAATCTAATGCCTGCAGATATTTGTTTTAGAATTACATCAGAAGGAATTTGAAATTTATTACAGTATTTCAACTTGTAGGAAAAGTACTAAATAAGTAATGATAATAGTACGTAAGGTAATCGAATAAATTTTCTCCAAGATTAAAAAAATAAAATTTTGCGTATTTTTTATACATTCTGACTTGGCATTTATCGATTTCCAGACATGCTTAATCGTCTGAATTATTTCACACTGTTACAAACCTGCAGAATCGTTTTCACCGGATGCTTGTACAACGTTTTTTTTTTTTTTTTTTAGGTTTGAAGGGAAACTGTGGGAGGTCTGAACTCTGAAATTAGTAATTATGGTGAATCAACATATGTGGGAGTGTCTTTTGTAGACTTTTTCTTCTCGGGTTTTCACAAAAAAGAAATCTAAAACCGCCATGTTTTTATCACTGATGACTCTAACATCTGCGGTTTGTTAAAAGGGGAAAAAAACAAGAAATGCCAATGTGTCATCAAAGGTATGGTGCATTACTTCATTTAAAGAAGACGAACAATACCTTTAGCATTTGTTAACATTGCCTGGGGTAAAAATCCACGACAATTTTCACATTTATTTGAAATCTCCGAACTTATTTTCAATTTATTTTTTTAACAATTCATCTGTTCGCTTGATAAAGAATATACTTCAATCAGTTTCCATGTCTTTAAACAAAGGTAGACAGCATTTTGAGCTTATTATTCCTTCTGGCAATATTAACAATTGGATTGAATGCAAAAAACAAACGATATAAAAAATGCTTTATTTCTTCCATTTGACATTTCATTTTAATGATATGGAAAGAGAAATCATCCTAAAAATTAAAAAAAAATCAAAACATACTATCTTGCAAACAGGGTAGTAAATTCTCTTTCCAATAATATAAAATATTTTACAAAAGATTCTTATTTCTATTTGCATTTTTTTAATTTCTCTGAGTTTGAAAGAGAAAATTCACTCATGAATTATTACCTATGAATAAAATAAAAAAGGCGAAATTTCCTATAATAACTTTGCATTTTATGTATATTTCCGGACTTATATTTTGTATGCTTCAGAATAAGTTTTTTAGTCACTGTATGTGATATTGATTTTTATATTTGCCTATATAAGAACTGCCTTCTATTAAAAACTTCTTTAAGTTTGCCAATAAAGAGAGTTTAGCATCATTTATCATTCATTTTTTATGTTAGCTCTATGAGAATAGAATTTTAAAGAAAAGATTAAAGCTTTTTTTAATGTTAAAGAGATTGCAAATATTATTTTTAGTCTAAAGCAAGATTTAAGATTATTTATATTTGTATTACATAAATGAAAATTTATCTTTATTTCACTTTGGTAAAAAAGTGCTTTTCTTGTTTTATTTTAAAAGATAATTCATAAAGTTCAAATTTTTCTACAAAATCTGAGAAAAGGTCTTATACATTTTTGAAATAAAATTTTATGTATCTTTTCCTATCTTATATTCCCTTACTCTTGATTTCGGATGTGAGATTGGTTGAGGATTAAGTGGTTTTAGATTTTTGGTGGGATAACTGTTCTAGTTTTATGAAATTTTGTTTTTTTCTTCAACATATTTTTTGGATGCTTTTACATATCTTGAATCCAGGTAAAGAATATAAAAATTTATCCATTTTAAGGACGGTTAGTGGTTGGAGACGGTTTATGTTGTCGGAATCGGAGTTTAGCTTTTGATTCTTGGAGGTGGTTTCATCACAGTGCTATTTATCTAACAATAGAGCAGTTGCAGCTCAAATTCGCTTTTCAGTAAACCCGAATGAGTAGGAAGAGCGGGATTTATTTATTTATTTTGAAATTACGTTAAAATTATGAATCAGAAAAATTACAAAATAATGCAATTTTCCCCAAAATGTTGTCTTTCCAAAATACAATTAAAGCAGTTAGAAAACTGATGGACCTGAAGTGGAAATAATAATTAAAAAAAAATTGTAATAATTTTCTAAAAGAATTCAAAATAATTCTAAAAATAATTTTTGTTTTATTTTTTATCATAATTGTTTACAAATTAATCTAAAAAATATTGTTTTAATTCATAAGGTATGAAAATTTTTAATTCATTCGATATTGTTTAAATGTAAATTGAATCTTATCAATACCCCTACCTATCTAAAGTGCAAATGCTTTAGTAATATGCACCGGTGCATATTTGATTGAAACCAATGAAATTTTGAATTGAAATTGCATTTGATGAAATTGCATTTAAAAATGATTTTTTTTGTGTGTGTCTGCATTTTCTTAAAGATTCTAAACCTGATTGGATCAGTTTTTTCACCAGAAACCTTTCTTGATATTAAATACTTTACTATATAAATGATCTTAAAAAATGAACTATAATCTTAAATGAACTAAAATCTTAATTATGGCAAGTACGATGTACGATTCGTGGAATGAAATGGAATTGCAAAATTAACTCATTTACTGCTGTTTATCCAAAAAATAATGACATGCAGAAAGAACTGGTTGAATTATAAGATACAGAAAAAGAATTTATTAATTTCTATATAAGGATATGTTTAACACATTCTCTAATTATTGGAAATGTCAAGAAAATATCAGCAGTTAAATTATTTTTGCGGAAATGTTTCATTGCTTTGACTAATTGAGAGTTTTTATCCACAACTAAACTAAATCCCAAATGATTACAAATTTCATTTTTGTCAATCATTGCTCGAAAATAATTACTTTCAGAAAGCATTGACAGAATTGTAAGATATATATATATATACAAAAAAAAATTATCCTTCGAGTATATGATTAATAAATTCACGAAGAAACAAGAATTCCAATAACATATAAGCACCTGAAATTGTCCTTTGGCATTTATTTCCGTGGAAACACTTTCTTATTTTGATAAAATTCTGATTTTTCATTCCCAGCTTAACCGTGTCCCAATTGGTCACTTTTGTCAGTCAAATGAAGGGATCTACTCTCGTGCCAAAAAGGAATACAAACTTAAAAGCAAATATCCTAATCAGGGAGAGCAATGTTTCGATGTTATTGATTAGCGATAGCAATGCGCATGCGCTGCGTGGTTTCCACAGCAACCAAAGATCATCAACCATAAAAAAATAAAAAAATAAATATAAAAAAAACTCTAAGGAACGGAAAAAACCGGAAGGAAATCACCTTTTCTTTTGCTTTTTTTCTGAGGTTGAAGTGATGTAAGGAAAGTGAGGTAGTGAAACTGTTCGCAATGCAATTCGCCATGTCGGACGGAATAAAAATACTTTTTTACGAGAACTCTTTTTGACATCTGCCTAGCATTAGAAGCGTCGAATTTTATCTAGATTCTTTATTTCACGACACATTTGGTCCGAATTTCCAAAGGGATAAATCGCCTAGAGAAATAATTGGACTCCCAATGGTATTTTTGTGTAACGTTTTTTATAAACTATGGTGTCTTCATCTTTTCGTTTAGAATAAAGATAACAGATTTCAAGTAAAAGGTGCTTTTCAGATAAGAAAAAGAAAGAAAATTAGTAACCGCAAATTTAATATCCAATTTTCAATTCCCTTTGTGCTTATCGAAGATGATTTATATTTCGATCATTGAATAATAATAATAATAATTTTTAATTCTTTAACGACATCGAAAAACCTAAAAATTGAAGAAAAAAAGAGAAATTCAAACATTTTTAATATAAAAAAACTTTAAAAAATGATAAAAATTCAAATTTAATCAAATGCGATTAAATATGGCAGAATTATGTCTGTTATAATTAAAATATACATAGCTTAACAAAGAAATAAGTCACTCTTGAAATTTCTTTATAGAAAATAAAAATTAAAATTTTAATAATGTTTTTGAATTTACTATTAATTTCATGTTTGTGCAATCATATCTTTTAAGAATATAATTATGTAATTGCAGAAAAGGTATGTTGTCCTTATTAGCTTTATGAAATTATGCATGGAAAATTTAACAGAAAATTTCAAATTTTATGTGTATAGGGCTTATAACAACATAGGGGTATTTTTAACGATTCGAAAATCGATGCGATATAACTTCCTTCATTATTTAACAGCATGCAAATTCTAGGGGTCGGAATCGTGAAAATACTTTTCGCAAAGAAGTTTTAAAAGAAAGTTTAACAACCGATATTTAACCATCTGGAATTAAGAATAAAATTAAATAATAAAGCTATTCATTAAACAGTGAAAAGGGATTCAACGTTAATTGGTTGCGAATTTCTAAATTCCGTAAAAATTATTGAATTAACCTTATTAAAATATGAATGTTCTCCTCATTGAAATAAGCAGAAAACTAAAGCACATTAAAGTAGTATCACTAGTATGGGATTCTAGATTGTTTTTCAATTGTAAATTAAATTTTAAACAGTTACTCATAATACATTATTAGATATTAGTGTTAAATACAATAAGAAGTATTAAATATTTAGTATTTAATACAATAAGAAGTATTAAATATTTAGTATTAAATACAATAAGAAGTA
The DNA here is from genome assembly GCA_026543865.1 of Argiope aurantia. Lineage (NCBI taxonomy): Eukaryota > Metazoa > Arthropoda > Arachnida > Araneae > Araneidae > Argiope > Argiope aurantia. Next base: position 78,161 of record JAPMOR010057695.1, read on the forward strand.
TTAAATAATTAATATTAAATACAATAATTAGAAGTATTAAATACGATATCTAAATCTTTATGTTTACAATAACTGAATGTACGTATGGTTAATTCAAGATGTTTTGGCATAAACCGCACCAATATACATTCTTTTCAATAAAAAAAAATTAATGAAACGCTCGTAAGTTGTGTTTCTGTCACTGATAAAGACAGTCATTCATTGGAATCCAAGCGCTGCATTTCTTGTAGTCATGATTTAGGCACAAGACGCATATCAAAGCGAGTGAATCATGCTCAAAGTGGAAATTTTTTACTGATTAATTCTTTTGCTTTAAATTATTTACTGATATTCCTAAAATTAATTAAAAGTTTCTCAATAATTAAAATATATAGATAAATATTTTAATAGCGTAGAAAAGTGGTAGCATACAATACATATATTTTTAAGTATGCCTTTCATTTAAAAAAATGAAAAAATATTGCTTCTGAAGCTCATAATGCATTTAATAACCCACCATGGTAGTAATGATTTAAAATAATTAAGAGCACTTTTTACAAAATTATTTATATAATATGAAATTATTTAATTACATATTACGTATTCATAACTGTCTTCCGAGAAGAATTCTAGTTCAAGAATATCCTTTTGTAATCTATATTCGTAATCTTATTATCAAACGATAAACAATGCTCAAAATAAAATATTCATTACTCCTCCATAGTCTACCAGTCTGAAATTATAAAATTAATTTTATCTCTTCTTAAATATTAACGTTTGACTTTGAAAAAAGCAAAAAAGAATCATTTGAGACTATGAAAAATAAAACACCGAGAAAAAATTTTTCGAACCAATTTGAAATGCATACATTTTCTTTTATGCAAATATCTTTCGAAAGAATGAAAAAGATAAATGAGCTCTTCAAAGGAGAATAAAATAAATAAAAAAAGAGCTGGCATTTTATTGAACCATTTTAGCTTCTTAAATAATTTATCGTCTGAAACCAATTTTTATCGTCTGTTTTATTTATCTATTCGCTAATTCACTTTTTTTTTCTCGTGCTCGAAATGCTTTACGTAATTGAGAAAGAATTCTAAAAAGAAAAAAAAAAAAAAACAGCAAAGCACAAATAAGGGGAACAGTGATGATTTTGCTGTAATTTGAATATGGTGTCAGAATTAATTTAATATGTTAATCAGGAGTTACAAGCCTTAAATCTGCATTTATAAGATGCTTTAAATTACCACCATGTGGTACTTGAGTATTCGAAAATTAAATACAAAATGAGTAGAGAAAAAAGAAACAGAGAAAAAATAATTCCCACAGCAAAACTTCCTTTTTTTTTTCTGCTTTAACAAAATTACTAAAGAAAGCTAAGGAAGCATTTATTAAAGTTTTCAAGGAACTATTTGAAAATACAATTAAATGATAGATTTCAGATAATTCTTTAAAAAAAAAGAATACTATATGCAATTTTCGGAATCAGAAATTTAAACAAAAGTCGAAAACAAAAATTTGCAAAAAATCAATGCCGGGACTTATTAAACAAATCCTTCTCAAGTTACACATTAATTATTATATTATATTTTATAAATTGATAAAAGAAGTATTCGAAATGTTAGTTCCTTTTCTTAAATTAAACAAACTATTTAAAAATACAGCAAATACTTTCTTTCATAAGATAAAATATCAAGCAGAAGCAACAGAAATATCAAAGTAAATTAATTAATCCACCAGATTTTAAAATTAACAGGATAATGAAATTTCTAAAGTTAATTCGAAAAGATTGCTTCATATTTCAAAACGAATAAAATCCATTACTCCCCCTATCACATAATTTTCTGCTCGCTTTACATTTCAATTCCTGATCTGAAAG
>JAPMOR010057695.1:80025-94194 GCA_026543865.1 Argiope aurantia
TGTTTTTATTTTGGAAGTTACTCTTTCATTTTGAAAGTTATTTTTTTATTTTGACAATTCTGAGTTAGAACGATTCTCGTGTTACGTATTTGAGTGAAGAAAATAGAATATGCATTTTGAATGCTCTTTACATACAACTTAAAATCCAAATTTAATATAGAACTATAATTTTAGTAATACCATCATATACAAAATTCCATTTATCTAAGTCGTTGGGATTATGAATAATCGAATTTACATGCATGAGAATAAAAAAACAATTAATTAACCCTTTGAAGGACTTCATTCAAAAGCTACAGAACTACTTTAAATGTTTAAACTGTGAACGAAACTTTATTTATCTAGTTTTGCAATCGTCTTCAACCACCAAATAAACTTCCTATGGAAGGATTTCGTTCAAAATTTGACAGAAATCTGAAAATTTAATGTTAAGGTCGCATACCAAATTTTATCTGTCTAACTCAAGAGACATGGAGGTTCATGAAAACCTCGGCTGCGAATTTTTTTGATGATATCAATAGTTCCTCTCTGTAAATTTCCTAAGGAAAGTAAAAAGGAATACTACTAAGCACAAAATTTTACTTTTTCGTATACGAAACGTATAAAGTATTGTAATCTTTAAAAAAAATCGAACTCGAGATTTTAACGAATCTTCACATTTCAGACTTCCTTGAGTTAGAAAAAGAGTTGTGTCAGTCTGTTAACAAGACAGGAAGAAAAACGCTTTGAGCTAGACGGATGAAATTTGGTATATGGTTTCTACACCAAATTTGTCAACTTTTATGCAAAATCCATTCTGACAGTTCGCTACACAGATTTAATCATATTGCAACCTATCAGGTTTTAAGTCAAATCCAAATAGAGATTGAACGTCTGTCGGTTTGTACTTTCAGAAACATGTAAACGCAATGACTTAAACATATGAAATCTGACATATGATTTTGTAAGTCAAATTTTGGTTTTATTCAGTGGTAAAAACAGGCGTCCAAAATACACTTTCGATTTCCTGGTACTTGTGTATTAATCGCATCCCAGGAATTAATCGCCCTTCCAAAAAATACACAAAGATTGCATGATAATAAGCTCTTTTGTAACAGTTGTTCGTTAATGGCAGATGGTTAATAATACACAAGTATATTTATTAGAGAAAATATCGGAATACAACTCTCACTAGTTATTACTACACTGAAAAGTAGAAACGAATATTTTTAAATAAAAATTCTGGGTTGGATGGGATGAAAAACCGCAAAAGCCTGAAGCAAGCAAATTTGAATTTTGATCACATTTATAATATACATATATAACGCTGCAGCTTTTTTTAAACCTTATTATTGATATCAGCGTCGCGCAATCTTTTGTTCAGACAAGCAGATTTTTTAATTAAAAATTTATTTTCTACTTTCTAGAACACCAATAAAAATATGTTTTTAAATTTATTTATTTCGATATTAATATCTTCTTCTTTTAGTGATTAGAATATTTTATAATTAATAATAATCGCCCGTTTTCAGAATTATTAATAATTTTCCTTTGGAATCTTTTAATCACTAAATGGTATCACTTTTATAGAATTAACATATGTTTAATTAAATATGACTCCTATATATGTAACTAAATTAATCTATTAGCTAACAATTAACTCCTGAAGATGATTAAATAATGTAGAGTCGTCCAGAACATGTAATTGCACAAAAATTCAGAACTCTAGTACATTAGAAAGTGAGGAAAAATAATCAATTACAAAATTTCATCTTTACGAATACGAAACAAGACAATTTAAATAAAGGTGCATATAAAATTATAGAATTTTACAGTTCAGAAAATGAATAATTAATTATAAACAAAATCCATCGAGTATTTATATCATAAAAACGCAAAGAAACATGACATCTTATGTTAAAATTAATGAATTAGTGAGTTCACACAGAAGCTAAAAATAAAAATATGACTGTAATATTATTACAGAAGCCTTATAAAATAGATTAAAAAAGTTTTACAATACCTCTTGGTTTACATTTTATTTTTTATAAAACCTTTTCACTAAAATACCACGCTTTGTGTTTTCCTTTGTGTTTTGTCCCACACCCACGCTTGCTTTTTTATAGTTGTGTAAAATCGCTTCGCTTGGCAGAATCATAGCGAATGTACAAAGCCGTAGAATGAAACCCCTATCAGATAAATTTATGTCGTGGGAGTAGGCGTACTATTTTTCTTGAGAAAAAAATACCTACAATTTTTTTCTTCGAACTCTTTTGTATCATTGGATGCGTGGGATGTATGCTTGAAGTGTTAATAACGGTTTTCACAAATATTTTTAGTAAACGCAAAATCTTTTCTAAAAGCTTCCTTTTACATGTCTCCACTGACATCAACACTCTCTTATATAAGGAGTAAATTTAATTTTAATCTCTTCTGAAAGTAATCTGAAAAACGTAGTTTTTTTTTTTCCGGAATTGGAAGGAAAAAAAATCCTCGAATGAACGTAAAACGTTTGAATAGATGATACCCACGTTTGATCACAATAAGGATTTGAATTGGCTGATTATACTTAACGGTGTCATAGAAAAACCAGATGTGGTTTGTATTGCGACAAATACATATTAATTTTGGAATTTCTGTAAACCAAATTATTTTTTGAAATTTATCTCCAGCGTAGAAAGAAAATATGAAGTACAATTCCTTCTAAATAATTTTGAAAATTCTACATTACTTTCTAATACGCTTAAGATTCTGAGACATGTTAAGCTTAATGTTAAGTCAGACACAATTTTAATAACATTTTGTGTCCATGCGGTGCGAACAATTCTTGATATATGGCAATAATATAATACCACAAAGTGTTTTAAGTATCATTCTACCTTGAATGATAGCAAAACCTCTTTCCACAGGGTGTCTTTCAACCCTCCAAAAATTGACAATAAATATTTACTTTTAAAGCTTTTTAAGAACGGCCATGATTTTATTTTTTCTGCAGATTTTGAAATTAAATGAAAAGATGTTTAATTAATTCCTTGCTTAAATTTTTCGAAATGAGATGCAAACCTAAGCTTAAAATCTGAAAATATAAACTGACACTCACATAATCAGTATCTTATATGAATACTTGTTAAATCCTTAGTGAAGGAACACATTTTACGTAAAACTGTTTCAATAAGTTGCTTTCAAACAATTTTATTTAGCTTGTCTCAAACATGAATTTTATAATCGATTTTTTCACTTACTTCCTCATGTATTAGATCTTTGAAGTTTTGTAAACTTATGTATTCACGATGATAATTCATTGTTTTAAGATTAATGTGATTTAATTATAATAAAATCGATTAGTTTAATAAAATTTAACTGTCTACCTTCTCCACAACCCGATAATAAACCTGAGAAAAATATATTTTAAAATTCCATATCATTTACGATCATGAATTGTAATATAAGAACTAAAATGGAGAAAATAATCAAAATAAGATAATACATACTCCTTAGTACACTAATAAAAGTTGACTTTTTAAAAATGTTTTAATTTAATCTATTTATAACTAAAATGCATGCTTAAATTTAAGTCTGAAAATTACTAATTGAACATAATGTATAAGTTTCCCCAACGTTTTTGGATAAAAACTTTGGAATAAACAGATAACTTAATGCTTCATAGTACGACAAATTGATTCACAAAATTAGAGGCTCAATATTTCTGAAAATAAGTATTACTTTGCTTTTCTAGAGAAATTTCGAATTAATAAATAACCTATATAATAATCATCTTATTAAGTAATATTTATTAATTAAATTGGACTTTTTTAAATTAGAAGTGTAGTATTGAAAATTTCAAAAGCCATAAATCCCCATAATTTCCCGATTCTTATAGAATTAAGATTTTTTTCAAGACCCTAAATGTAAAACTGCATGCCTTTTGCATTATAATTAATTAATAAAAAAACTAATTCCCTTTGCACAATAGTAAATAATTGTTCTAAAGGTTAGACAAAAAATTAAAAATTTATTGAACAATTTTTATTAAATACTGTAAGATGTCTGAACTTACAGATCACTATACACGTTTTCATATCAAGGAATTAAACAGAACTTACAAAATAGCTATTCTTCTCCCATTTTCCTCCGTTATTGTGATTTTATGATAGCAAGTGTTGAAAATCTAGCGCCATAGAAAACATCAAAACCGTGTATTATCCAGCTTCAAAGAAAATATTAAAACCGTGCATTGTAACTCAAGACATATAAGTGTCCAAAATTTTAAAACTCAGTGGAACATCAAGATAGGAGGAAATGAAATATCCATTGCGAAATTCTGTTTTTAGAAACACGAAAGCTTTCAAGTTGAAATAAATTATATAGAAATGAAATTCAGTCATCTGTACACAACTGAAACCTTGCAAGTTGAATGAAAGTTTATGCAAAAGGAGTACAATTTTCAGAAAATAACTCAGTAACTGGTTGTAAGAAATTTTAAATGTTACATATAGCAGTCTAAGAAATATTAGATTTCAGTATTTTCTTTGAGATAGGTTCTTTAAAAAAGGATTTTATTAATATTCAAGAATCCTGTTTTGCAGAATGCAAAATTTTAATTAGGGGCTATGTATTTTTAATCCATTATTATTATTTACAGAAAAATTTCTTACGACAACTCTGCGCATTAAAAAAGTACTCTCTAATTCGCAATATTTTTAGACATACATGAATTAGAAATAGTTTCTATATCTTAAAACAGAGAACAAAGAAACTTTATATGTAACATACTAAAGTTTGGTTACAAAGAGTAATAATACATAATAAAAAAGATCTAGATAACAAACATCGTGCCAATTCTAAAACGGACACGAATCACGAAGTAGCCACAATTCAAACAAAAACCTTTTAAAAGACACATGAATAAAATGTAAACAGAAACCGAATATACAAGACGTAATACAGTATGACAATTAAGTTGATTAGTAGAGGTATTATATCGTTGCATACAAAGAAATCAAATACGAAATAAGAAGGGGGAATTATAATTTTGCTTTTTTTTTTTGACTTGCCAAAATTTTTCAGTAAATTTAATTGTCCTCGGCAAATTAAAATTTTCTTAAATTATGAACTGTTTCAACAAAATCCGCTTTTTCATGCTATTGAAAGTGTGAGCACAAAAGGACATTCTGGAAACTTCAGTGCATTTATATTAGATTCATAACAATTCGTAATACAAATATACTGTTTATATTATGAATCTATCATAATGCAAACAATAAAATGAGCAACAAAAAAGTGTTTGATTCCAAGTTTCTATACTCCTCAAGTGGCAAAAGGTGCAATTAATACATACATTGATTCTTGCTAACCTTCTTTAAAACATTTGTATTCCCAATACATTCTGATTTAAATCAAATTTTTTAAAGACAGGTGACTACGTCGAAAAGGTCGAATTTTTGTGGAAATATCGAATAATATTTTATTCAATATTTTCAATTTCTATGTAATTATTTTTTAAAAAAAATTTCTTGAATTTTGTTTCTACTTTCTTCCTTTATGAAGTTATATTCATTTTTATATTTACATAATTTATCTTTGAATGCTCTTTATATCCTCTTTTTTCAAATTCTAAAGTTTGAGAAAATCTTCACATAAGAAAATTCCTAAAATAAAATCAAATGCATAGTTTTTGGTTCATATTTCTTATAATAATTTCTTAATACTTTTTGCAGATTGTAAATTACAGAATAAGGAATTTGTTCTTTTCACAAAATTTTATAGTTGTTTCAATGCTTCATAATGCAAAAAAAAAAAAAAAAAAAATTGTAATTGTTTATTAACCGAATTTCAGATTTTGATTCAATCATACCATATTTCTTACTTCAACAGCTAGTAAATACCTGTCTTAAATTATCTGTCTAATTTTAAACAGCTCATTTAATTAATTTTTAAATTGGAAAGTTTTTGCTGTAAACCCCTTTTTATCCCCCACCCTGAAAAAGTATATTTCTTACAATTTTCAAAATATTTTTGGCCTTCAGCATATATATATTTGTTCCATATCTATGTTTCAAAATATGCTTTCCATATATGTGCACAAAAATTCAAAAAAGTATATATTCAGTAATATATAAATGTAAAAATGTAAAAATTCAAAAATGCAATATAAGTTTTCAAAAAATTCATCCCGAGTGTGGATGCACGCCTTAAAGGAAACATCCATTGTTTAGATAACACAATGTTTTCTGTAAGGAAAATCATATTATCTGAACAATAGATATTTATCAGAAACTTGATATTTTGTTTGAGGTCGCAGACTTCTTTTCAAAGCATTGATCCTTCGACCACCTCCTTCAAACATGGCGAGCATCGATTTTTAATTACGCTCTCGTGACCGCCGATTGAACACATTCTTCCGACCCCAACACGCAGTCCTCAGGGGAGGAGGCGGGGGGGGGGAGCCCTTTAATCAACTCCCAGGTACAATTGACGCGAATGATTCACAGTTGCCAGATGGCCCATCCATCATATCATCCATTCACCCGTTTGCCAACTGCAAAACAGATTCATAAAATGAAAGCTGTTTATGACAATTTGTCAAGTTACTGTTCAATTTACCCTTCATTTAACTTTAAAGCTGAAAATATTAAGTTGCAAATGAACTTCCAATTGGAATTCTGGTATTAAAGGCATCCACGCCATCGAACAGTTGATTACTCAATACTCTAAAACATTGAATGATATTGGTGAGCTAAACAAAATAGCAATTTCTGCTTAAATAAGCTGCGATTTGCAAATCAGACATTGCGCACAACACATTTCCTGTTCTTTATTTTTTGCAGTGTTGCATTTCAGTCAATACTTCCATGTAATTATTTGAGTTGAAACGTGTATTTACATTAGATTGTGAATTAAATTATTCATTGGATGCATTTATTCATTCAGCAAATGGCAAACCGATTCATTATCTCAATATGAAAACAGTTTAGAGGAATTCATCAAGCTGCTGCTCAAATCTTCATTTGAATTTTAAACTAAAAACAGCATTTCATCTTCCGTGGAACCGTCGCACAAAATCTTTGCCAATGCCAGTGTGTGGATGCCTTCAATTAAATTCCTTTTTTTACATCTTAATGAATATTAAAGATGTATTAAAATATGATGGTTTTGCGCGCGACTTAGATTAACTTCCTGTAAGTCGAATCAAACATGCAAAAATTATAACCTGGTATTATGCATTCATAAAGCACTGGGAATTGTATTTTAAGCCATTTGTAAGCTGGAATGCTTTTATTTTTTACATTTTAAGTTGTTTTTTTCAAACTAAATGAAATTTAGGTTCATGTATTTTCTGAAAATTTAGGGTCTTATATTTTTCGGTCTCAATACTTCGATACTTCGCCGGTCGATATCACCGGTCCCGATACTTTGCTGAGTTTAATTCTCTAATATTTACCAAAAGCAATGAAACAAAAATTTAATAAACTATGCTCGCATAAAATTATTTTATAATAAAAATTTAAGCATAGGTTATTGTTATAAAAAAAAACTGCACCTAACAGACCGGATTTTATAATCTTCTTGATTTATTTCAACATAATTTTATTTAAGATAAAGAATATTTATACTATTGGTACCTAAAATTCAATATATTTGTATTTTATTTTATTTCAATTTAATTAAATAAACGTATTAATGATATTAATTTAATTTATTTTGTTTTAAAAAATTTGATTCGTTATTTAAACAACTATTTTTTATTTTTTGTGAGGTTAAAAATGTTATTTTGTCATTTCACAGATTCGTCGCAAATAATCATTGCAAATGCTTCAGAATATTTGCGTGTATATCATCATTTGCGTTCCAATACGGTGAATGTTCCGACATCTAATTACGTGTAAATATTGATCGAAATTCTCCTCGGGAGAAAAGAAGGAATAAAAAACAAGAAAAATGGCTTACACGCAATGCCTGGTTTGCAAAACGCAATGTATTTAAATCGAATTTGGTATTGGTTACCACTTGTTGTTTGACAATGTTCAGGATTTGGAACATCGACATTATGGAAATTAATGATATTAGAAGAAATAAATTTGTTGAAAATTCTCATCTACCTGTGGAAATAGTTGGAGAAAGAATAAAAAAAATTTAAATAAACATATTATGCATCAACGTTTATAATTCTAAAATATTTTCTTCTGAAGAGGTATTTGTTAAAAAATTTTAACAAATAAGTAATAAATTGAAAAGAATAAGTGTTCAGATCTAGAAATTTTCTCAATAAAATTGCAAAACATTGTTTGTGAAATTTGTCAACTTTTGAACAATTTATTTTGTGTGTATAGTAAGTACTTATTTAGCCTTAGAAAAGTCTAAAAAAAATTATTTACTCTACCCGAAAACCCAAAAGTCCTTTTTTATTATTATTGTTATCGTTTTGAGACATAGAAAAAAATTCACATTTTTGATTATTAAGTATGAAATTATTTAAATATTTGAAAACAAAATACAATTACAATTTAAATATTTGAAAACAAATTTTTATATTAAATGAGAATTTCCCCCTAGAATTAGAAAATATTTCGAAGTTTTTTTTTAAATTTATTTATTGGTATGGGTTTGAATTTTTCATTTTCAAAAATGGAAAATAACTAAATAATTTATTTAAGTGAAAGAACGTAATAGAAATAATTAGTTTACCCTTAGTTACCCAATTACCCCATGGAGTAATTAACTGATTAATTAGTCCATGTTTTAAGTTATAAGATAAATATATCTACATAATTGTAAATATCTGTAAAATCTAAAACAAAATAACCAATAGTTTACATAGATACAGAGAGTATCAAGATCAAATATCAGGTATTGACAATATGAGGTAATTTCTCACAGCAAGCAATATCAGTTACAATTTTATTTGCTCAGGTTTTTTACTGTATAATTAGCTTTTGCTTTCTTTTTGAACACTTCAGTGCACTCATTTCTCAAAAAATTTCCAATTTCGCTTTATCCTAAATTTCTCCATTGGGATGCCTCAGATATGGGAATGAAATATTGCTAAATAAGTAAGCAGGTTCCCTGGTAGAGATAATAATGGTGTGGGGCTGAATTGCCTCCATTCCGAAGTCGTGTCATACTTGTTTGAGAGTGGTAGAATATGAGCTGCACCATAATGGAGTCCAACCCAAATACTTTGGTAAGGTGATGATAGCTCCTTTGCGGTTATCCCAGATTTGATTTAATAGTCTTAATTTCAAGAATAAAACTTCTAATCATGTTAATGTAAAAAATTCCAATTTCAAGATACATGATAGAATGTATGAGTCAGTGTTAAATCTTGGGTAAATTTCAAATAATTTACATTATATCATACCCAAAATCAATTTATATTGTAAGAAATATTTCTGCCAAGACTTCAGAGAAATCAAGAATCGCTGTTTTGCACAGAGCACCGAAACTATATAATTCGGTTACTATCTTCTATTAAGAGATAAAAATGGATAATTTATGTAAAAGAAGATTCTGATCAAAATATTTGAAATTATAACTGAGAAAAATTATCTGAAAAATATTATTAATTAAATCAGCAAAAAGTCTTCAGCAAAATATAAAAAATAAACCCATTTGATTTTTATTGATCCTCAAATGGCAATACAGCTTTGTATTGCCAAATATTTAAAGAAGAAAATTTTTGCTGAATTCAAACGTGTCGTAGAACCATTTAGAATAGATTTGATTAAATTATGCCTGTATAAGCTAAATATGATAACCGGATACCACGCGTCGTTAAATAAATCTATGTGGCTTTCCGAAAATCAGCTTCTCTCAGGCACGCCCCGTGCAACGAGCCCACCCATCGTTGGGTGTGTTCATTTACCAGATCCTTCTCACAAAGCAAAACCAAAGACTGAACCCAAATATTGAGTGTTCTGAATGTGGTTGTCTTTCCAGATTTCAATTTTTTTTCAGAATTTGATGAGAAAATCTTTACATATAAATATAAAATAAAATGTAATCATTTGCAAAAGAATAACTAAAAATGTTTAAAAGATATGAACGTTCCTTGGTGATGTTAAATTTGGAATATTAGGGGCAAAGGAAAATTTTAATTCCGAAAATTTAGCTTAAATTCGTTAGAACTTTAGCCAACTAGTAACAAACGATTTAGAAACATATTCTACACGTGACCTACGATTTTAAGAATAGTCGCCCAGATTTAATCCTCGCTTTCTCTTTTAAGGGGACAATGGACTTTGAAAAAAGCAAAAACGGACAGGAACATGAATGTTCATTTTTTATAGTTTATTCACCCAAATATATGTTTATATTCAACTAAAATAGTGTTATAAGATATATTGTTCAATAAAATGAAAATTTCAAAGGCATAGGAAAAAAACACATTTTAATTAGGTTACTTACAAAATAATATTTTAATTAAATTTAATTATTTTTAAATTGTCCCATGTGTCTTAATTTTTGAAGATATTTAATAGAATCGATATTAAAGATTTCGGTTAAACATTAAAAATTTATGGTATACATTGTATATTTCGAGTTTTTTTAGATAGTTAAAAATCAATTTTAGTTCCAAAAAACATAGAATACTTATGAAAATTCAGTAAGCGTACACGAAAGTGTTTCTAAATAATTAACCTTTAATTGGAATTACAAAATCAGGCACAGTTTTATTACAAATAAATTTATATTAGGTAATAAAGAAAAAAATACAAGAAAAATTAAAAATTGAATCACCGAGAATTTTTTTTAATTAAAAAAAAATTATATATCTTTGAATTTTAAAAAATTGATATTTCATTTCAAACATTTTTAAAAGAAATTTGACATATTTTTATCTTAATACATATGCCTGAAAAATTTCATAACTTTTCTCTCAAAAATAGAGTTCACCATCTTAATAGAGTTCACCATCCCTTAACCAGCCACTATTTTTATAAAGATTAATTAGTAAACAAATAAAACCGAATTTAATATTTGTGTAATGCGTTTTCAAATAAACCATTGATGTATCTTAAATCATTATTTTTCGAAAAACTGATTTATATATCATAGGAAATTTATTTTTATGAATAACAATAATACATAACTAAACATATAAATTGAAATATGCAAACATAAAAATGAAGAAAAAAGAGAACATAAAATCTAAATAAATTTAAAAAAAAAGTTTTAAAGCTTTTATTAGTATACTAAAAGAACAAATTTTTTTTAACTATTTTATATCTATAAAATCTTTTCCTTCGAAAATTGATTACAAAATTTCTTCTTTGTCAAAATGAAACAAGTCAAATTAAATTGGAAAGCAAAATTGTCCTCCCCCCCCTTATTTTTATTATTTTAATCCAAAATATTTCGGCAACCATATAAGAAAAATAAAGCACAATCTATTTCAAGACTTATATAATTTGGCTAACTTTTATTCCACCAAAAAAAATTGTTTTGTAATATGATCGTATAAGAATGTAAACTTTTTCTGAACAAAACTTTTCATGAAAAGTCCTCTTCTTCAAGAGTTACAGTAATATATATATTTTTTATTTTCTAAAGTTACAAATACACAAAAAGTAAATAGAAACATCTATTCAATGATTTTAAAGAAGCATTTCGAAAGAACTTTGTTGGATATTTTATGGATAAGTTTATTCTGGTTTATAAGAATTTTATAGTACTAAAGTTTCTTTTGATTGCACCGCGCGAAACACAATGTCGTAAGAAATGTCTTCAACCAAAACGATCGAATGAAACACATAAAATAAAAAGAACAAATATCTACAAGAGCGAAAAATTCTAAACTTCTATTTTAAAAAATGAGATAGAATAATCATATCATTTGGATCCTTCAAGGCATTAAAATTATTTTTATGTTAAGTGTCTATTCTAATCAGAACTCAAAGTTATTTTATAAACGTTTAGAGATATTATATACTACTAATTCGAAAAAATGTTTAAATCATGTAGAAATATATTTTTTGGTTGCTTCAGACAATAAATGCATTTCTGAAAAATTACAAAAAGCTCAATTTTTAACCAATCCCTCTGCCCTAATAATCCATAGGGCTTCATAGACGATTATCCAATCAACGGGGACTGTTTCCTAGAATCCTATCCTATTTAATAAAATATCTTGAACATATTAACATAAAAGAAACTCCAGTCCTCCAAACCAAACCGAGTTATGAATCTTTGAATATCACTGTCTTAGACAAATTTAAATAATTTCAACGATAGCTTCAAAGAAGGTCATCCAATCAATGGAGACTGTTTCCTCGAGGCGGCCGTTTATTGATTTAAAATAATGAAACTCGAAACTCAGGGCTTTTATAATTTGGTTTAGCCTTGATCATAGAAGAGTGGAATTTTTATAAAAAATACCATTTCAGAAACACCTGATTATAAATTTCTAATAGAACCAGAGAGCTATATAAATATTTAGATCTTATACTTCTTCTAAATGTGCATTCATTTATTGAAGCAATCTAAAATATAATTCTTTACGTCACTTAAAATGTTTCGCTGGTTGTAACTCAATACTATTTTCAACGCTACTTTAGAAAATTAGTTGTTGAGTCACAATTAGGGTAGACACCCTTATATAAAATACAATACGCCGAAATATATATATATATATATAATATACTGAGATAAAGCTATTTTTTAATCAAATTTGTTTAAGTAGGATATTTTATATGTAAAACTTTTGATATCATTTAAGAAAAACATGGTAATACTGTAAAAAGCCACGAAAGCTAGTAACAGCGGAAAATCAGCATTAAGAGAATAGGCAAAAAGCTTAATTTTTTTTATCTCTTATTATTATAATTGATGCTTCATTATGAGACTACAGAAAGGCTGGGCCTCATAATGTGAACCAATGGCCATTTGACGATAATAGCATCTCAATCTATTCTGCACTCTACTAAATTTCCACATCAAAGAGAGAACGATTTGGAAACTCTACCATCATTCCAGAGCTATGGACCAATAGTGCAGCAGCTTTTTCTTGTAATAGTAAAAGTGTATCGATTGAGCTAGTGCTTTCCTGAACGTAATCGCGTTAAGAAGTTAAATTTTCAGCTACTTAGATAAAGCCCATTATGGTACGAGAGATCATGCATTAAATTTCAAGCTAGTATAAATTGATGACCAGAGCATCAAATTTGAAGTTATTTTAAGCTGTGGTAAAATGATTGAAATTAAAGTAATTTTTTACGTATTTAAGTTTATTATTTTACATTAATAGAGCGGCATTCGATATAAAGATTTACAAACACTTATTTACTTATTATTTTATTTTATTCATTTATTTTATTTATTTATTTTGAGGATGATTTTCAAGGGAAAAGTTATTTTGAATGTTGATGTGCAATTAAAACTTCTCATTTTGCAATCTAATGATTAAAAAAAGTTCTAAAATGTTTTTATAAAATACTTTTAAAGGAAATATTATTATTATAATTATTTATTTATTTGCTATTTGCCGGCTGTTTAATGGTATGCAACCCGTGAATTTTTAGGGTTACAACATCTATTTTATCTTCATACAATGAAATAAAATTTATAACATGCATTTTAAATTTTAAAAATTAAATGAATTATTTGAATTGATTTGTTAATGGATTTGAGAATTACCGATCATGTTTCAATTATTTTTTTGCATCCATTATTTATATTAACTTTAGAAAATAATTTCATGATCGAAAATAAATCAGAATAATTAATTATTTTATGCCATCAATTATCTTTTCACCAAATTATTATGAAAATTAAGAAAAACATTTCCTAACTATGTGAAGTTCGAGACTTTTTTTCTTAATTAGAGTCATTAAGACTATTTTCTTGCTAATATTCAACCTAATCAACAACAGGTAATCATATATAATTAGCCTTATATCCTTGAATAATGTAAACAAAAAATACATTAAATGTTTTCAATTCAAAGACGAAATTCTGGCATAAAAACATTTGCTTATCTAATAAGAACTTCATTAAAGAAGCAATAAATAATGGATTTAAAAATGGGTTATCAACCGATAAATAATTACAGAAAATTCAGATTATTTTTAATTGACTTTAAAACTTTAAAAAAATGTAGGAAGTTCCTATTTAAATGCAAATTGAACCTATTTTTTATTTAAATATATTCTGATTACTGCTAATTATAATTTAAATTATTCAAATCAAATTAAA
>JAPMOR010057695.1:107432-131863 GCA_026543865.1 Argiope aurantia
CATCAGTTTCAAATAGCAATTTTCCTTCAGAAGTTAATAAAAAGAATGAAGCATCAATCAAACGAATGCTACAGTTTCATAGATATTCTACAAAGAATTCTACGAAAGTAAGGAAATTGATTTTACTCATGTGAAATAAACGAGCTTTATTTCGTAACGTTTGCAAAAAGTAGAAGGTTCCAGAGGGGAAAAACAACATTGCATATATACAAAAAATTATTCAATGGGGAATATTTACTCGCAATGGTTCCGCATATATGTACAAATCAAATATGCTAATTGAAAGAACGAAATGAACGAGATTAAATATAATAAGCAATGTTTAATCTTTCTATTTTTTCAAAAAGTCTAACAAAAAAATAAAATCATTTTGGATTTCATTAAATTTAATTTTATCGGAAAGCATTTTACGCACAATATTATTTTAATTATTATTAAGTAAACAAAACAGCGGTAGATATTGAAAATAATGAATTGGTTATTGTGCTTTTAAGAAATCTTGATACATTAATAAAAAATTAGCAACAGTGCCATAGAAGAAATAAAACAAGGTGCAAAATAATGGGAATGTGAAAACATTTTATTTCTGTTATGATATCGAAAAAGAGGAAGTATATACGCTTCCATAATAATATATATATTCCTTGCTATAGAAAACCGTATGAATTTTATAATACACTCGGTTGACACTGTTTACATCTCATTGCTTAAACAAGCGCCATAGTTTCTAAGTATCAAACGATATTTTATTGTAAATTTAAAAGGACTTCTGATTCATCAAATTCAGAGTAATGGAAGTAATGAAAAAAATATTTCAATTAAAAGCATTGACTTCATATCTATTGTTACTATTATAAGAATGCCACTAACTGTGTTTCTCACACCTGTGAAAACTTTTCATGAATTAAAATCAAAAGTATGAACAACATGTATCATTCCACAAAGAAATTATCCAATTGTTTTAGAAGGCTATTGCACTAAATTAAAATATTTATGAATGAAAACAAAACAAAATGAGCTTGAATTAAAAATGTATATATGGAAAGTGAGGTAATAATACACAAACTGAAGGATAATTATTGAATTCAAGAAAAATGAGTGAAACAAAAAATTATTATTATTCAGTGTCCTGAAAATAATATTAAGTGCTTAATAAATTTCGAATTCAATCAATATTTTTTTTTCAAAATTTTTCATAGCACATTGAAATGTTCATATCTGTATGGATAATTCAAAAGTTTAAGGGAACTTGAATTTCCTTAAGCATGTTTCATTCTTAATCGTTTATTCTTGTGATTATGGTTCTATTGTCATGTAAACTGAGAATAATAAATATTGTATTATAAATTTCACATTCATTTCGAACTGAAAAGTGAAAAAAAATTTTAAGCACCTTGACCGATGTCTTAATTTCAAAAATTTTTTGATCATTAAACTTTTGAAGACCAAAGTTTTTCCTCCCATCGATTTTCCCTGCAATATCATTTCAATTGTCCAGTGACCTGAGAATGATATGAGTAATTTAATAAACTTCAAACTTAACTCTAAATTGTTTTATAATATATAAATGCATGCCGATTTTTCGAGAGTATTGTAAAATTTTCAGAAACATTGTATTTTTGGTGTATAAATTTTTTTCTGATCGATTTCCCTTCTGAATTTTACTCTCACCCTGATTGATGATCGCACGTGAGGAGGGTGTCTTACCTTGGAAGGCGGCTTCGAAATTCTTAGCGATCAGCACAGGTGGTCGGTGAAGCAGAAGCACCAGAAGCAAGTGGCACGCGGTGAGTTTCCCGAAGATCAGGAGTGCCATGTTGCCGGAATCATGTACTGGTCGATGGCAACTACGGTCCCCTCTAAAGCATGGAGATGCGGGAAATCAATTCGTTCCACCACTCACTCGGCTACGAATCCCCCATGGCACCCACACAGCACAGAGAACCGAATGGCAACACCACAGAGGGCTGGGCTTTCGTCGGCGGCTGGGAACAGTCGACTGCAATGCCGAGGGGAGGACGGGAGAGTAGAAAGATTGGATTGGATTGTCACGATCCATCCAAGTGGGTCGAGCCGCATTTTGCATTTTATTTGTTTCGTTATTATTAGGATTTTTTTTTTTCCTTATTTTCTCTCTGTTAGATCCGGAATACAACTGTGGGTAGGGAGTTTTTCCGCATGTTGGGCTGATCCCTACGCAGGTATGAGTCAGAAGTAGGGAGGGGGAGGTACCACAGATGCAGGATGAAAAGTTTCAATGGAGATTTCGCTTTGTGGTAGGAAACGGTTCATGCGGAAGAGGAACAGAGAAATTCTGAATTAATAAAGGATCCTGCATTCCCTTTACAACGGAATAAAGAATGTGTAAATTAGAAATTAAACAAAAGCAATAGTTTTCAAATTTTTTTGTTAATTTTTTTTATTCCATCTTTCTGGTTTGTATGTTTATAATACATTTGATGATGTATGTATAATGAAGTAGAAAATGATGCATCGTATTTAAAATGATTTCCAAATCCTTCTTTGCAAATGACTAAATTTCTCTAATTAAATATTTTTATTATAGTTTCACGTATTTTAAATTTAGTAGTGCATCGCCTTTCTTCTAAATTTTTAGTCTTTTATTTCAAAAACATTTTGCAACAAGGGATAATCTATAAAAATAATTTATTCAGGTTTCAAATTGATATGCACAAGGAACATTAAGTTTAAAAAAATATTTTGATCTAAATTTAATTTTTCCTTATAAGACTAATAAAAAAAAGAGTAAGAGTAAAAAAGGATCTAAACAAATCTCGATTAAAGAATTCTTTTGGCGATTTATCAATCTTCCTTATTTAAGAGAAGTTCCACATATATTAACAATATAAGTAATTCTTATAAATGTAAAAATATTATTTTTTGAAAATATGGAAATGAATTGAAAGAAAAAAATAATAATTTCAATCAATTTTACAGCCAAAATAGTTGACTAATATTGTAAGATTCTTAGTTAAAAACTAAATAAAAAGACGAAGAGAACTCATAGAATTAATATGCTATAAGATAGGCATTGTAAAATTAATTATTTTCTTTTAATTGCTATGAAAGCCAGCATCACAGTAAATGAAGACCTAATATGCAAATATAAATTGCATTTTAATCTTTCCTTTCTGCAATTTTACACACATTTTATCACTTAATGAAGTTTAGAAACAAAATTTTGTAATATAGAATTACTTATGTTACATATTAAATTTAAGAGACTATTTTTATTGGTTCTTATGTGAATAAATTTAATCTTATGTCAGTGCGAAAGAAATGTCATTTATTTTTTTCTTTACAGAAATGCTTCAATATTACAGTAATTTTTGAAAAGAGAAAAATACAAATAAAAATTATTGTGTCTGTGAAAGTATGAGTATTTATATGTGTGTTTGTATATTCCATTTCTCCTGATAAAGAACTGAAACAAACTGAACCAAACTTTGCAAGTTTTTATTTAAGAATGAGTATACATACCATGAAACTGAAAAAGTTAATTTGATATTCAATTAATTAGAAATTAAGAGATATTTTATAATTTTTCCTTAAGAAAAAATTCTCCCGTAAGTTTTACTTTTTCACTGATACAAATTTTATTACCACGCAATATTTCTTTCAATTTCTTTATTAATTTTTCAAAATTTAATAAATAATTAAATAGATGCAGACGATTTTCAAATAAGGAAATTAATAGATATTGCGTTGCTAGGCAACGGTGAAATTTTGAATTGCTCAACTTTTATTTTTTAATATTTCTGTTTTATTATTTTTATTAAAATCTTCTTTGGCAGGGTTTTTCATTGGTTTTAAAAGAATTTTAAAGTTTCCTTAACTAGATTAAAAAAATTACTGCCGTTAAAATCTTTTGCTATCTTTGGCTGCTTCTTCTACGAATTATACTAAGTAATAAAAAAGAATTATTATGATTGAATATATTTGAAAAGTGAAAAAATATTGAAGTACTTATATTACAAAAATTAATAAACTTACGAAGAACTTAATAAACTTACGAAGGTTTTTAAAAATCATCTGTTAACCTAAAATTCTCATTTTAATTAAAAACGCTTCAGATAACAAAAATGTTTTGTGTGTCATTTTATACAAAAGTTGTTTTTCCATTAAAAATTTAAAAAAATTGTTATTGCATTTAAAATATTAGATATTGAAGTATTTTAATACGGAAAAACATCAGATACTGAAAGGATAAAAATTATTCAAAAAAATAAAATTTAACGAGACAAATTGAAAAATTCTTATTATTCATAAAGTAATTGGTTTTAGCCGTTAATAAAAATTGATTAATAAAATAAAAAAGATAAAAAATATCTCCTGCTATCCTTAAAGTGCATGAAATAAATAAATGAGTATATTTTAAAGCATATTCTCTTAAAATCTAGTCAACGTAAATTTCAGCGCCTTACTTTTAGATTACATAGTTAACAATTTGTCTAGCAGTTGCAGGTTTGTTACCTGCATAGAACATATACTTAATCATAGATTTTTCGTATGAATAAGCAGGATAAATTGCTTTTACTTATTGTTTTAAAATCCAGGGGTTTTTTTTTTTTTGTTCCTTTAAACATTTAGGTAGAAACGTAAGCGATACTGAATTTCTAACACAAAATAAAACTTTTTTTTATATAAAATTTCACCATTTAGTTGTATGTTTTTTCAAAGTAAATCTCATAGATGCCACTTACTTAATGACGCATTAAAAAAATTCCCTTATATTGTATGGCAGTTTCTTCAGCAGTTCAAAATAACGTTCACTATTCTGTGTAATATTATAGTTGTCACTCTATCGATTCTGGAAACACAAACAGAAAGCTCTTGTAAAGAATATAAATATAGGTTTATTTAGTTTTATTTAATTTAATCGTTAAGATTTACGTCAATCGAAAGATCTCGAAATATATATGAATAATATAACCTACACGCATGCTGTGCCAACATGCTACAATATTCATGTCACACAGTGATTTTTACTGTAAATCTAACTGAAATAAGCTGTGAATTATTGTTTAAAAAATTTAACATCTGCATATGATTAGCAGCAGGTGAAATTTTCAATTTAAATAGTATGTTGCTTGGCTCAGCGAAATAAGCGTACAGCTGCATTTGGAACAAAGAAATTTCATAAGAATAGTTTGTGTTTTTTCAGTTTAACGAAGTTTTGGTGAAATTAAACACACACATATATATATGCGCTTAGAAGGTCTTATTGACATTATTTTAATTTGATACCTCTTTACCATCAAATTTTTACTGATAGATAAGAAGTTATATTTAGTTTGGAGGAAAATTGGTTTGACAGCTTTTATTTTGAACGGATAATTGCTTCGTTCATTTTTCAAATTTTAAAAGGAATCATTTTTTGCTGTGATCATTATGGCGAAGTAATTTTTTTGTAGGATTAAATGTTAATCTTATTTTTAAATGCCTTTGGATGTATTCATTTCTTATTAGTTTAGCCTTGCACTGACATTGTAGGCTGTATTTTCTAAAATTTTACCTGGAATTTGCAAAAGAATATTAAAAAATATGTGCCCACGATCAATTTGCTGTTTTTTATTAAAAAATTAATAAAAAATTTAAATTGTTATTTAAACCTCGAAGTTTGGGATGAAAATAAACCTCTATCTATTCTTTTGTCATCCAAAAAGACAACGAAATAAATCTCAGAAATTCCGTCATTAAATTATTGCGAAAAACTACATTTATTAAAAGGGTTCAAGTTAGTAATTAAGCGCTTTATTATTTATAAGCACTCGACAAGTTTTGTTCAGAATCTCTGTTAATCGTCAATAAAAATTCAAATAATAAAAATATGTTCTCAAAATTGCACAAAAAATAAGAAAGAAAGAAGAAAGTCTCTATTAGACCGATTTTTGTCCAAAATTCAAATGCAAGATTTCCGCGTAATTCCCGAACGAAAAAAGACCAACAATTTCATGATTTTAATTGTTTTCATAAGTCCAAGATATTCTTCCTTTCTTACTAGACTAATTGATGCTTGTCACTCAGTGATTGATATTATAGTAAGTTATATGTCCAAAAGATCTAGGAACATTGTAAATGAAAGATATTTAAAAGTTACATGAGTGGCTTCTATAATTTGATTAATGAATTACCAAAAAAAAAAATTAAACCATTACCTCTTTGAAAAATTCTGAAGATTGTTACTCCATTTTAAAATCACAGTGTAGCATATTTTTCGCTCTTTTAAATATCGGCTTCACTCTGTATTCTTTGTGGTTTTGCGGTGTGTCTTTCCTACAGCCAGGTAAATAGTGGTATATGCTAGATTTAATCCGGGCTCTCTAAATGTACTCTGCATTTATTTTCTTCTTTAAAAAAATCCAACATTCTTTTCTTCTATAATATTTTCAAATATTCTGCTGATGTCATCGAATAATGAACAGAAAATCAACAAATGAAAAATGTTTTAGTTTTCCTTGCCAGACGCTCTAAGAATTTTTCAGAAATATTTTTAGTTGACTAATTTTATTTAGAAATACTTTTAGAACACTTATATTTTTTTCAAATTTCAAAATGCTACTTTAGACATTAAATAAGCTTAAACCTTTATTATAATAAACTAATAAACTTTAGAATAATAAACAAATAAATTAATAGTTTTCAGGAATCAACAAGTAAATTAATATATTAAATGAATCCACTTTCTTTCCAGGCGAATAATTATTTCATTTTAAAATAAACTTATAGAAGCCTTTATCGGAGTCTTCAATAAAAGGTAGTAAAAATATGATTCGATGAAATGCAGTCAATTCACTCTATTTATAAAATTGTAATAAATGGGTTTCTTCATCGTATCACTCGAGTAAACAAAATTTACGTTAATAAAATAATTAATCCCAGTCATCAGATTTCATATATCTCAATTCATAGATTTTTACTTCGTTTAATTCGTTAACTACTGGAATCAGATGTAATATCATACTATTCAATTTAGGAATGTGGATACGATTCATTCGGAGAGAAATCTTAAGGAAAGAAACTCATTAATTAAGATTCTTATTTCGAAAAGCAAATTAGTATTGATTTTATAAAGAATATCACAAAAATATCGCTTCTTCAGCAATTTTAAGTGCGATAGAAAGAAATTAATTAGCTATCAAAAATAAGAGGAAATGGGTAAGTTTTCTTTGATAAACATAAATAAGAAAGGTTTCATATTTGCAAAAAACATTTTCATTCATTTTATTACTAAAGTTGTGCATTCATAAAAATACCTTCTGTGTATAATTGAAATATATAGCGACATTTTTATTAATGGAATTTGCGACCAATTTAAGAATATACTAATTCATGAAACATAAATGAAGCCAATTCAAGTGAATACATTACCAAAATAATTTATGCAACATATTATTACAATTTTCCTGTATAATCATATATCATGCGTCTTGATGATACTCCAAGCTGTTTGGAGCCATCTGCTCAATTGGTGCTTTACTGTTTTCAGTCACATGATTGAGTGCACTATCCTGCCCACCCCTAAATGGGTGGTGTTCGGGGGACATGACATCCCTCCTTCTGATTCTCCCTCTCCCAAATCCCATCATTTTCCTGGTAGTTGAAATGGTGAGATAGCCACATTGTGTCCAAATAAAATATCTATAGAGATTCATATCGCGCTGGACAGGAATTAAATAGTCTCTATAATCATTTTAACTAATTTTAATTTATCTTGATGAACCGAAGACTTATCCAGAGGTATCATCCACATGTTAATTTAGGTTATGAATATATTAATACGATTCTAATCTCGTACAATTTTCGTTTAACTGTTTGGTTATGGATATATTAATATGATTATAACCTCGTACAATTTTCTCGTAATTGATTGGTTACGGATATATTAATACGATTCTAACCTTGTACAATTTTCTCTTAATTGGTTGGAGTCAACGAGTTAAGTCATACCTCGCCATCCAGGATTTCGAAGCTAAGTGGCATCTGATTTTCTTCTCTCGCTTTTAATAATTCCCTTTTTTAAATATGGTACAAATGCAAAATTCTGATATAAAGAAAAAAAAACTTTATCCAATAATACAACCATAGAAACCGAACATGAGAACCTAACTTTAAAAAAAAGTTGCAGATTTTGTAGACAGTCGACTCTGATGAAAAATGATTCTATTTTTTCTATATACAAGACAATGGACAAAATATCTCTAAAGAATTAGATTGAACTGAGCAGGAATTAAATTGTCTCTTAAATCATTTTAACTAATTTTAATTTGTGTTAATGAACCGAAGACTTAACCAGAAGTATCATTTATACATTAGTTAAGGTTATAGATATATTAATACGATTCTAGCCAGATACAATTTTCTCTTAATTGGTTGAAGTCAATGAATAAAGTCATACCTCGATATCCATGGTCTCGAAGCTAAGTTGCATCTGATTTTCCTCCCTAGCTTTTAATATTTCCCTTTATGAATAAGGTGCAAATGCAAAATTCAGAAATAACAAAAAAATTATCCAATAATACAATCAAAGAAACGGAATATGAGAACCTCACTTAAAAAAAATTGCAGATTTTGTAGACAATCTCGTATAAAGAAGCATTTTATTCTATTTTATTGTATCTACAAGACAATGAATAAAATAAATATTAGCTTACTATGAAGAAATGTTTGGTGAGAAGAGAAAAGGTTGTTGCGTCTTCAGACAAGCTTGTTACATTTTATGCAAAATATCGATTTATGCTTAGATTTTCTGCTAGATTTATGATTAAATTTTATGTTACAAAACAGTGTTGTTTATTGCATATACTTCTTTCTGACAGCTAAAACTATTAGTCAAATTTCTCTGCTGGAATTAATAAATATTCTTTTCTATTCCAGCTTTTTTCGGTACCATCTATCACATAGCTTCACTGTATCATTATAATAATTAGAATTAAAATCTATAATCCAGTTATTTCATAGAATACCAAGTTGTTTCATGAAGTAATTGATCAAGTCAGTTAAAAGGCATAAATTTATTAATTCAACATTTTAACTAGATATTCATTAAAATAATTATTTATTCTATAAAATAACTAGCTATAAATAGATAAAGTGTAAAATAAACTTACTTAATTATACAAATTACAAAATATTATTTTTACAGCCATACAACAGAAATTGTTACAATAGAAATGACAAAAATGGAATTTAGAACATTATTTTTTTTAAAGCATTATTTGTTGATACATTGCTTTTTGAGGAGACCAGGGAAATAGTGCCATATGGGATAATGTGGTAATGTGCACAGCTAACTATAGCCAGTGTGGAAGTTCCGAAATATATTCTTTATCAGCGAGCAACTTGCAAAATTGTTTCGAGTCGTCAAAGCTCTGACAAGAGAAGCGTGACCGTTATTGCGGGAAATGTTATTTTTTACTATTTTCTTGTAATTTTCAACTTCTGCATAAATGGAGATAAGCGCATTTCTGTGTTAATTTACAACAGTAATTGTACTCATTCTATTAATTTTCCTTTATATTTATATATCATAATTTTTATGAAAAAACGTCTTTGTTGGCTGTGAATTAGGATCGTCCTCTATATCTACCTGGAGGGCGGGTAATAACACCATCAAAACTAGAGCTTTACCGACTTCGTAAAGCACAACTAAATATTCTCCTAAAATATCTTTTAATTATCTTTTCAGGTCCCTTGTATAAGAAAAAGAACTACAGAAAAGACAAAGTGGACAAATTATGAACTTAAAGCAGCTAAAAAGCAAATGTTGGATTGGAAGTAATTCAAAAGTATGATTTTTTGCTTCAATATTTCTAGGATCCCTCTGAGAGACAAATCTGAAATAAAAGAGACAAATTGCCGATTAGCACTCGAAATATCTTCTTTTGACGGAGATTTAGATAAAAAGGACTTGGTTATGAGAACACAGATTGTCATGTGCTTGATGTTTTCCCCAAGACAAGGAGATTTGCAAAATTTGTAGAAAGAAGGCGCTGTTGAATGAGGTGCCGGTGAATTTTTTGCACCAAAAGAACTTATGCAAATATGCAGATAATTTGAGTTTGCATAGAATTATAAATGCGACTTTTGTCAGGCAAAATGGTTTTAATGAGGGCTATAAAAATACAATGTATCCCTGAAATAGTTTTGTCATCTTTTAGAAACCTAAAAAATATTATGCTTCTTGTTATCTTTGGATAAACAGTTGTGCAGGAAAATAATTTCCGTTTAATTGGTATTCATTACTAACAATTATATTTATTCATTGTGTATAATTTTCAAAAAAAAAAGTCACCATGACACCGAATATGGGATAGAATTACGCCTGTACCGGAAAAACCAAGCCATTATTTCAAGTTTTTGAAAATTCTTTTTTCAATAACGCTCAAAACACTTTTAGCCTTTGTTACTCGATATGTAAGATACTCCAAAACTAAATAATATTCAACTTTTGTATTTTAAACAATATATAAAAGGAATTCCTTGAGTTAATGTGATTCTTAGGTTTCCTCTACGAGGACACATTTTATGGCCTTTACAGCCTACGGCATGGTGAACTCTTAATTAAAACTCACGAAGTAATCACAATAAAGTAACTAATGCTAACAATAAATATGATTCATGTAGGTTATTTTACATTTAACGGAGGTAGATTGTTCTTCTATGAAATAACTCGCTAAACCAAAAATTACGAAAACAGTAGATTTGATATGAATTTCTTTATAGCGGCAAATTTAAAATGAAAAGGCATTACTTTCAGTTTGTGATGAATATTTAAAAACCACCCACAGAGGTATATAAGGACACAAAATCTGCAATAACATGATAATTGAATTTTTAAGGAGGTTTTAAAAAGACTGGCATTATATATACTATGGCGCCTACATATTTTAATCAACTTTGCTTCTGCCTTCTGTTATTTCAAGTTTTATCAAAATTATTTATTCAGTCGTTTTTTGCTTGAGAAAAAGGAATTGGATTTCTCATGAAATTGAATTGAATTTGAGGGATGCAGAAATTGAAATTGAATTGTAGTTATTTTTGAAAACTGTAATTGTTTTTCTTCAATTGCAATTATTTTTGTAAAATATCTTCAAAGTGAATGTTCACCAAGCAACATTCCTTCTCAACTATCCAACATTGGTACCTTTATCAAATCTAATACCAGTGCTTTTCCTTCCAAATGGTACCATTTTCCCTTTCTTATGTTTCACATGACTTGTTTTCAGCAAATTCATAAATCACTCGTTTCGCAACTATTTCTTGCTTTTCTTATCGTAAATTGACGAAATCTTACGAGTTCCTGTCAAAATATAAGTCGTGATTTATCAGCCAAATTTCGATTTTTCGATACTCTATGTATAGATATGTATTGATAAGATCTCAAACAGCGTTTTATTTCTATAATTTCTTCTTTCTAGTGGGCTTTGAGTTATTTTTAGTTTCCCCAGAGAACCAAGGAAATATTTTGATTTATCTATTGATTTTTTGGGGGGGGAGGGAGGGGATTTCTGCTTTAGACATCTACCGAGAGCAATAGCTGTCTATTATCGATAGTATCTTTACAAATGGGGATTGCAAAAAATTCTTTTAAAATAAATAATCTTTTCATTAGCTAATACTATTTCTAATCTCTTTCTCTTAAAATACGAATTTCAAAATATTCCCTGTTATAGTAGATTATCTTTGATAGTGTCTTTTTAATATTTTGCAGGGAATGAATAAGTGTAGTGTGTCAGATCTTTAGTCAATATTATAAATTTTCTAATAATTCAATTGATTGCAAAAGCGATGAGCAAGACTTTGCATTTCAGATAAAACAGTGACCAATATCTTCGAAAAACTGAAATATATTTCAGCCTAATGGAACAACAATAAAATAATTTAAGAATTCACGGGAAAACTTCGTTATTTAGATGGTCTATTTGTCTGGGGGGGACTCAGTATCATCAACTTTCAATTAATTCATTGTGGGAATCAATATTATCAGGTGTTCATTTTCTGAATATATCGATAAGAAATTATTTTGAGAACCGCGGTGGCCTGGTGGTAAGGTCTAGGCTTCGGAACCGGAGGAGTTTCAGGTTCAACTCCCGATTCCACAAAAGAACCGACGTGCAAGCGGATCTGGTGTATGTTAAATCCGCCGGAGCCAATCGTCCTCCCGTTGATTCAAAATTGCGAGGTCCATCTCAAAGTAGTCCTAGCGTTTCTTTAAAATGGAACTTTAATTTAACTAAGCAAGTGTTTTCACGAAATATAATTGTAAAATGCTATAGAATATAGAAGACGTCTTAGCATCGAGCGTCTTTACAATAGCCATCTATAGTTCCGACAATTGTTATTATTGTAATAGATATTTGCAATATTAGAACTGAAATAATTTTCTACCTTAAAAAATTAAATAACTGAACGTAGCTGCACGTTAAGTCTGATATTACTACACAGTTGCTTTGAATTTTATATTCATTTTGATATTTTTCATTGTTTTGCTTTAATTTCATGAATTTTGAAACCTTGATTTTTTAAAACTTTAATGCTGCAGCAATCCAGCAAATTTATTCCTTTACATTTCAAATTTTAACTCATTGAATTCTAAAGAACAGTAATTATGATTTAAAATTTCAGAATAGAGCTTTAGTCACCTTTATATATTTGGAATATCACGAACGAGGCTCGCCAAAAGAGGGGAAATGAAAGAGGAGCAAAATCCCCATGGTAAGAGATCGAGAGGGGAGGTCCGTTAGTCTACTGAAAAGAGGGATTAGAGATTATTGGAAAAGTTTTTGGTGTGTGTAGGGGGCATGTATGAAAGTATAGGGGAGCTGGTTTCCACTCTTGGTGACTCTGATATGCACAAAATTGACTTTTCTGCTAGAATATACCATTCAGACCGTTCGTAAAAAGGACAGGACTGAAGATTTATAAAAGGAAAATTATGAGTTTAACTACTTTTTTAGTTATTCTTGTTAGAGATTAATAGGTGAGTTAATACGGTTCTTGCAATAGTTTAAGATATTATCAATAGCTGGCGCTTCAACTTTTATCAAATATTGGAAAACCAATGACAATCGATTGGCAATATCTTAAAAATATCCACCATTCACATGGCGCAAACGTGGTATGAAATTAACCACAAAGTCATGCAAAACTGCTCATTCACTTTATTCATGTTTGATGATCTGCGAAAGGTCGACCAGTGTCATGAGACTTTTTGATAATTTTCAACCTTTAAAAATCGCAACAGAAAAAAAAATTAGTACGAATTAGGATCTGAAGAATATAACAGCCAGTTTTTTTGTTTGTTTGTTTTTTTATCTTGGTGGCAAGCAATGTTCCTGGCAGTGTGAGGCATTTATAAAAATATTCCTCTTCAAGCGGGTAATCTGGTCAGTTCGATATGGCCTTACACCATTGTGCTAATTTAAGCTGCTCTGATCCAATCATCAAAAGAATTGAAGACTGCAACAAATTAATACACTGGTTTAACGTACAGGCTGTAACTAACTGTATTCCCTATATAATAGTCCCAATAATGCCCCTTCAAGATACTTTTTTGAGAATAATGCAATTTCCTTACGATTTCAAACATCGGAACTGTTCGGAAGCATTGGAATTAATATCGGAAGCCTCGGAATCAAGAAAGAATCTTGAAGTTCAAAATAATGATTTAAGTATAGTACTGATGCCGCAAGAAAATTTCAAAACACTAAAGGACATGATGCTAAAAACTGACAGTTTTTTTACCAACTATTTAAAGTTTTAAAATGTTTGCGGTTTTTTTGTGTGTGTGTGAAGCGAGAATTTTGAGGAAACTTTTTTTAAGTGGGGGTCTTCTCCTCATTTAACACATTGACGGGAAGCCGATAAGGAAGGCCAGAGATTGACCATTTTGTGGCTGGGAGCCAACCGCCTCGAAGAGGATGTCAGTTCGGTGAATCGGCCGATGTCATGGATGGGACATGAAACAGACAGCTATCGGCCACAACAAATTCTATCGATACTGCTTCGTTCAGTGGTGACGGGTAGTCGGCTGTGCATAAGAAGACGAAGTCTTTTAATGATTGGTAAATGAGTTGAGTAGAATTGCATAATAACTCAAAGAAATGTATTGAAACTCCTTACCTTGTAAAAGAATAAATTAAACTGCCTAATTTTCTTTAATATTCCTCCAAAGCTTTCAGATTTTTCTCGACATCCTTCTATAAATCTTCATTGCTTATTATATCTGCCGGTTTATTTACCCAGCGTATATCTATATAAGGCAGTCATTTATTTCTAATACTGTTATAGAATCAAGATTTCCGAATATAAAAAAATTGATTTTCTTTTTTTTCTTCTGAGACAATACAGAAATTCTTTCAAAATTATTTCATTACTCCAATAAATTAATTTTATGAAGAATTTAAAGTAAATTAAATTAACTAAATTAAATTTAAACTTATGCAAATTAATTAAGTTTTTTTAAAAAAGCGCAATCCTTCGCTTTTATAAGAATACTAGCCGCCTTTGGCGACCAGCCGGTTCGCCAGTATTACCGCTCGCTACAATTTTCAATTAAATATTTTAAGTAACTGGTCTCTTAAAGGATTCTCAAACAAAACATTTTTAATCTTCAAATTTTGATAGTCATACCAAACTTATACTGTTTAGATTGTTTCGTTCAATTTACTATATATATATTGCTAATTTGTTGTCATTTCCAGCAAAACTTCAACTTTAATTTAAAATGTAAATGATGAAATTGCAATTAATATTACGATATTTTTTAATAAAACCGAGCGTTTGATTTTATTTATCGTCATTATTGTTATTTATTAATTTTTATTATTATTGAATGTGAGTATTGCAAACAGAATCGCTCGGTATTTAAGTATTATGTTAACTACAAAATATTTTTCATCATTTATGTTATATCTCAAATAATAATTCAACAAAAATTTCTGAGATTCAGCATAAAATTCAGTTTTTAGTTTTGCTTTCAAAAGGATTGAAATGAAATCAATAATAATATTTTGTTCCGGCCTATAAATATATTTCAAAGTCTAAATTTAATGCAGTAAGGTATCATATTTTGAAATATTCTGGACACACCAAATTTTAAATAAATGAATGAATGTTTCTATTTTCTACGATCATCTAAGACTTATTTATGAAGTTTTAAATGTTCAAAATGTTTAAAAAGTCAACATTTTCATAAATTAGGCCAATTAATCTTGAGAAACCTGCGCGCTGATTGGCGTATTTTCTTTGAAGCGATCGATGGAAAATCTAAAATTATCCTTTTTTTATTGAATAGTGATATTCAAATTTTCATAAATCAGCCAGTTTAAAAGATTGGAAATTGAATCTTAAAAGTCAGTGATTTAGTTGATTGGAAATTAACTCTATGACCACCATAAAATCTGTGCTTTCTCTTGTGGTATATGCATTCTCCTTAATATCCGCTCGAATAAAACATCACTTACAAAAGTACTACATCAAACACATCAAAAGTAAACATAACATTTCAATAGTTGCCAAAAACAAAAGAGAGAAAAATGCAATTAATAAGCAGACGATATTTAGAAAAGTACAGATAATTAGACTGGAAAATGAAATTATCTGAAATTAAAAACACGCGCAGACGATATTTACAAAAGTAAAAATATTCAAACCTGAAAAGGAAAATATATAAGTTATTCCATAAATAAATGCCATAAGTTTGTTTACATCTTCATTATTTTATGAGTCATTAAATATCAAAATGGATCCGTATAGAGAGTGTAAAAGATCATAAAATAATTTTTCTTGAATTTATTTTTTAGAAAAAATAATATTTCATATTTGTTTCATTTCCTACAGACACTTGCCGAAAATTATATTTTTGCAGATTTCATTTCCAAAAAGATTTAATTTATTTTCAGTTAGAGCTTTAATCAATGTGATGGCAACACCTTGAAAAAAGCTATTTTTTTCTCATGAATGCGAAACGTGCTTAATCCTCATTTTTATTTTTGACGAAAAAAATTATTGAAAAACATAGTTAAAATATTTATTTAAAAATTCATTAAAAATAGAAATTTAATTTTAAGATTAAAACAGTAGTATCATTTAAAAGATAAATTTTTTATCTTTAACTTCATGTAAAAATCTTTTTTGTGCGGTAATATTTTCGGCAGTTATAGCAGAAACACGTCAAAATTTCGCTTAATTTTTAAATAAATAAAATTCTATTTAAAAATTCGAAAAAATAACCCCCAGGTGCACATTCCCGGCCTCCAAGGTATACACGTGCCAAATTTGGTAGCTGTAGGTTGAATGATCTGGTCTGTAGAGCGCCAACACACACACACACACACACACACACACATTGAGCTTTATTATAAGTATAGATATAGATAGATATAGATTAAAAAAAATTACTTTTATATAATTTTATCGTGATTTTCTGTAACGGATTTATATTTAAGTAAAAAAGCAATTTCATAAAATTTATGTTGAAACTTTAGCAGAAGAAATAAAATACTTTTCTTTTCAAAAATAAAATATTGATATCTTTAACTAAGGCGCATTTGCTGATTCTGTTTAAATCATCAATCTCTTTTCTCTCTCTAAAAATAAAATATTCATTTCTTTAATTGAAGTATGTTTGTTAATTTTATTTTAACCTACAATCTCTTTATTTCTTTCAAATATAAATTTTTAGTATCTTTAATTGAGGTACATTTATTTATTCTATCTTAAAGAAAAGTTTCTTTAAATTTTTCCAAAATGAAATGTTAACATCTTTAAATGGGACACATTTTTTGATTATCTATACTTATAAATAAAGCTCAAAGTGTGTGTGTGTTGGCGCTCTACAGGCCAGGTCATTTGACCTACAGCTACCAAATTTGGTACATGTATACCTTAGAGGTCGGGAATGTGCACCTGGGGTCCCATTTTTTGAATTTTTAATTAGAATTTTAATTATTAATTAAAAACTAACTTTTCCGCCAAAAAAATCTTCCATTTTCCCCACCGCCAAATGAGTAAGGCTTCAGTTTTTTTTCCCCAACAGTAATGAGGCTAGGGTTAACAATTTTCGGTCGATTATTTAAAATGATTCTGTTTATTTTCTTAATGTTTTATGCATTTAAAATTAAACATTGTAATTTAATCCATCTTTCAGATTCATTCTGAAGTGTTTTATAATTAAAATAACACAGAATAAAGGAAATTAAAAATTTCTAATCTGCATAGCGTTACCCCAACTGGCGTAGACAAATTCACGCATTTGCGTTACCGTAACTGGCGTTGAAAATTCACGCATGCGCATTGTGTTCTGATTGTTGACATGACAACCATTATCAACGGATGATTAAAATTATTTTTAGGTTAGTTGCATGCATTTGTGATTAAATTGTATTTATGTTAGTTATATATATATTTTTTGTATATGCTTATAGTTTTAAGTACATCGTTTTTTAAGTAGTTTTTTTAAACCTGTTTTCGACCGATTATTTTAAAAGATTCATTTTATGTTCTTAGTGTTTGATGCATTTAAAATTAAACATTGTTAATTAATCGATCTGTTCATGATGAATCTGAGAAAATTTTGTTGACAAATTCTTGAGATATTACATAAATTAAGAAAGATATTCTTTAGTGCCCATAAAGTTTAAACGCTCAGTGACTCTGCTATCAGTTATCATATTATAAACAAATGCTTTGTTTCAGTAAAAAATATTATTATATTAATTGCAGATTAATTCTTTTCACTTTAATTTAAAGCATAAATTCTACGAGAGGTAACAGAAAATTAGAGAGATGCATATTACGTTATGACTGAAGTTATAATTCACTCATAATTATAATATTATGAATGAATTATATGACTATCAAAACTTGAAGTTTTAATATATTTTGATGAAGAATCTATTAAAGTTGGAATTGCGTAAAATATTTAATTATTAAAATTTAAACGAACATTAAGATTGGCGAAGCGGTTGGTCGC
Source organism: Argiope aurantia (assembly GCA_026543865.1). Classification (NCBI taxonomy): domain Eukaryota; kingdom Metazoa; phylum Arthropoda; class Arachnida; order Araneae; family Araneidae; genus Argiope; species Argiope aurantia. The sequence goes on from JAPMOR010057695.1 coordinate 125,431, forward strand.
CAAAGGCGGTTAGTATCTTAATAAACAATCTCTTGAATGATTCACTTTCGATCTCATATTGTGTAATTTGTTGATTTAAAATTTGTAATATTTAAAATGAGTAAAAATGCTTTGATTATTAATACGTCCTTTTTGAACTTCATATGTATTATATGTAGCTTATATATAAATGTTATATATATTATGTTATATATATATGTTATATTATATATTTTATATTTTAAGCTTTTGATGATGGAATATTTTAAGAAATTTTTCACTCACCTACTAATGTGAAGGAAAATTAAAATTGTGTACACTTCTGGATTATTGATGAAAATACACTGTTTTAAAATCCCCAGAACTTGTATATAATTTAATATATTAATTTAATTTAATTTTGACTGCATAAGTGTGACATAATCTATCAGAGAATTTTCTAGAATGGTTTTCAATATTCTTTAACGTTTATATAAAGAGATTATAAATTGAAAACAAAAAGGTAGAAAATAATTAATATAAGAAATATGACTACTTTTTTTTGTTCATTAATAAAACAGTAATTTTGGAAATTGATTTTGTTAAAACTGTTTCAATTTTAAATAAAAAAATATATTAATACATTTTCAATAATATTAGCATAATTTTGCAGAAAGCATAGAAGAATTGAATAGAATTCAAGACATCTAACTAAATCAAATCAGTAGATTTAAATATTTTATCAGAGGATGAAACTGGAAGAAACCTCGATAAAAGTCAGAAATATTTTTTTAAAACTCCGGTAGGCCTTTTCCCAATCATTTAGAGTGATTTCAGCCATCATGAAGAAAAAAAAAATCGTGGTTGCAGTAACTGGACAACTACACCTATCCCCTCAGTAGAGTCGGAAAAAGAAATTTTATTGTAGGAGCACTAGCGGATAGTGAAAGCTGATAGTAAGGAAATGTCGTCGTTACTTTCCCTGCATTCCGATAATGTCTCCCGTGAAAAACAAACTGAAATTGATAATATGGGTAATGGATGTTGGTGTAATTGTAATTCGTAATTCGATATATGATTTATCATTTCACCTAAGATACTTTTTTGGAAATGATTGATAACTTTAAACCGAATCCAGTTTTAAGTTATCGAATTCTAAGTAGTGAAATTCTATTGTTAAAGTGAAAATAGGTTAATTTGAGAAAGCTCTTATTATAGGTTTACAACACATAGAAATACTTATTATGTCGTTCATATGGTTATTTATCATAAAAAGGTGAGAGGTTCATTCAAGTGTTTCTGAAATGAGGTATCGCATGGTTATCAAACATCAATCGGAGTAATAATTTGCGAGATCTATCGTCAAGTTGTGCTTTTAACTAACATTATTCAAAAATTGGTAGACCGAAGTGTGCCTTAGAAGTAAATATCTCCCTGGTTGTTAAAGTTTTTCTTGGTTTTAAGTTAAGAGAAAAATAAATATGATGCAGTTTCATTTGCATGTCCCCGAAGAAAATAGCTTACCCTCGTATATAAAAGATAGATTGACTTTTACATTAGATACTGCTGAGGTATTTTTAACCACTTTGATCAACAGAATGATTCATATATCGTCTTTACTGTGAATCCCTGATTCATGATTTGGTAATGGGATTAGTAAATTAGAATTATTGACTAATATTGTAATGCTAAAAATTTTATATACTTTGTTTATAACTTGCATGGCTTTTTTTCATACCTATTTTTCATATTTGCAATCCTTTTTTCATTGACTTCCTGTTGTGGAAGATCTTTACAATTTTGTAATTTGGTATTCCCAATGAAAATACAATATTTTTATGTTTTCAGAATGTGAATAGTTCAATAGATTAAATTTAATGAATTTTTTTATTCTGAATGAAAAATGCCATCTTATTGAAAATTTTTAAAAAATTGATTACAAGATTTCATGAAGTTTTAATAACATATCAAAGTTTAAAAAAAAGGCAAATCATAAAAATAAAAAGTTTTTTTTTAAAGAAAATGTTTTTATTAATGCGGCGTGAAGTAAAGATGACGAACTTCGAGTTCAAGAACTCCGTTTAACTTTCCTCAAATCGGCCATGAAGTAAAAGTAACTCTTTGCCAAATTTAAAGAAATCAATGCAAAATTGTGAAAAAACAAGACAGAAAACCATACTACAATGAAATTAAACAATGAATATCAAAGAAGAAATATTCCCAGTATTTTTTTAAATATATTATTAATGAGCTTAAAATTTCAATTCAATTAAAATATTTCTGTTAGAACTTTATGTTTTTGAAACTTTGCTCTAGTCTCTACATTTTTTATAAAAAAGTTATTTTATTTGTAGAAATTTGAATAAGCCATTTTATAGAAAGTTTTTCTCTTAAATTCTTTATAGAAAACATATATGATTTTCTACATATTAATCTCTGTTTAATGAAGCATCAAAACTTTTGCAATTAAATGTATCCTTTTGATCCTGCAAATGTAAGTCACAGACATTTGCTGATTTTATCTTTTAAGTAAGAAATCTCTCTCTCTCTCTTAATCCTAATAATATAGAAAAGAAAATAATATATGTACTTATTTTCTATTTTATTTTATTACCATTAAAAATTTGGAATTTTAAAAATTATAAATCTAGTCTGACATTTTAACTATTATAAAATAATAAAATTGTTGTTAAATATTATTAAGAAGTAGAACTATATTAATATATTTTTCGACAAAAAAAAAAGAATTGATCGTATTTTGAGCAAAACTTTGACAGTAAGTCGGATTGAATGACGTACTAAAGAACTTTTACTTTGAAACTTGTTTAGAATGTCATTCAACATACTTTTGTATGACATGACTAAAGTAAGAAGTAGATCGCATTTTGAACAGAAATTCGACAGTAAATCGTTTTGGAAATGTCCTTTGAACGACAAACTAAAACGCTTCCACTTTAAAGCCTCATTTTTTAATCATGTCATTCAGCTTGCATTTGTATGACATACTGATTCAAGAATAACTGTCAATTATTACCTTATACGAAAATCTTGTCTTGTTTACTCACAAACCTATTCAAGAATGTTTTGCTTTGAATAAGTGTGCAATTGAATAGAAGAGGCTTTTCTTGTAAAGGAATTATCAATTAAATTTCTTGCACTGTTTTTAAAACTTCTGAGCAATGCAATGTCGATTGTTTTTTTGTTTTTTTTACAAAATGAAACATTAAAATTCTGTTTTAAACAAATTTATTCATAATCAACAAAGTTTTCTTAATCTATTACTCCAACAGCTTGCCGAATCAGCATATTTAGTTGATATTCAAAATGAGCAAATTCAGTGAATGTAGATTTTGCAGAGAAGCAAAATTAGATATTTTCTGTTTCTGATATCGCTGAAAATATTCAGTCTTGGATGCATGGATGGAAGATTCATCTAATGCTTCTGAAAGAAAATAGTTTACAATTAGTAATCATACCATAAATTTTTAACCCATTCATTGCCAGAGAAATTTACAGACGCTTAATTTTACATCAGCTTCCTTCAAGATATCTTGTAAAGGGCAGTGAATGGGTTAACGAAGGATAAAGTTATTTTCAAATGTATTAAAACTAAATATGTTTTATTCACATATAAAACTATCAAAACTGCAAAACAATTTCAACACTAAACTTTTCAATTTACATTGATAATTAACTAACTTATCTGAAAGAAGAATTAGTTAATTATCAATGTGAAGAAAACATGGAAATAATTTTTATATAAGGAAGAAAATACATGGAAAAAATTAAAATTCTTCCTGTTTCAAACTCTTAAATTATGAATTTAATAAAGTTTCGAAAGAAAGAATTCTTAATAAATCCGAGACTTACAGTTTTAAAAATTACTTTTGAAATTTATATGCAACAGAACACAGCATATTTTTATAAAGAGAAACATATCAATTAAATAATGATATGTTAAATATGATAGTTTCTGATAAAAATAGCTAATAAATTATGTTTGTTAAAAAGTCAAACATCACTATAAATTAGTTTAGTAAACCATAGTATTTCTAATACAGGTTCATATTTTATATGGCATCCTTTCTATCTCGTTTCGAATACACAAACGCCAAATTGTGGCGTGCATTTCATAAAATTTCTATTTTTGAATGGTTATTTTGTTACGTGGAATAGATTATCTAGATTCAAAATATCTCACATTCTATATTCTTTTATGATCACATTCTTTCTTTTACATTTCTTTACGACGAAAATATATAATTTCGTCATAATATAGAAATAAATATTATATATAATATTTTTTATTAATACTTCCATAATTTAAAAACACTTTTGCTTGAAAGAAAGTTTTTATTTTTAAAAAACTTAGTTTTCTCAAAGTAGTTTTTCCCAGTATCTTAATTTAAACGCAAACCTTATTTTGTTCTAGATTCAGCTGTAAAAATCATAATATCTCCAAAAATCCATTTCTATTTCCTAGAAATTTTCTGCAGGATTCAAATGATATGAGTCAAGGAAATGGTTTGTTGTTATTATCATATACTTTATTTCTAAGATAATTTTAACGTAAATAATTCAATACACAAAAATAATAAAGTTGATTTTTTGTCTATCATACGAAATTTTTCAGTTATTTAAGAATAAGCTAGTTTCTGGATTGAGCATTTGTGTTTAAGCATTCTTTGTGAAAATTATTTCACATAGCTCCCAATTTTCTTCTTTTTTAAAGGATTATAAAGCAAAACATAGATATAGATTTGTTATTAATATTTTTCAACAGCTGCGATATGCTAAAAAAAAAGTCACCTACATAGATGGCTTTAACCCTAACAGTCAATCAAACTTTTTAATTCATTCACAAATAAAATAAAATATAATAAGCAAAATATGCATTAAAACTTATTTAACCCTTTATAGGGCCATGAAAAGTATGCTTTCCACCTAATTATTTAATATTTGTATGCAGTTATGTAGATTGGCATATATTCTGACAATTTTTTCAATAAGACAAAAAAGATGCTTTAGTTTCTTATCTCGCATAAAATGGTGTGTCTTGATTGGTTACTTCATTATTAATTAACCAAATTAATTAATTAATCAAATAAAATTTATCTAATAAGATAAATGAATCACTTTTCTTAAGCCATTCTCAATCGTAAAAATATTTTAATATACCATGACTAGACAAAATTGGCCTCTTAAAGGATTAACTACATTCATAAATAAATGCCTTGTGTGTTTTTTTTTAGAAATTTCCTATTCACAAATTATTCATATAATTATATTTTCCAAAATAAACTAAATACCTTTAAAATGCCTTTTCTAGAAACTATTCTTCTTCCTCCTCTTCTTCCTCCTCTTCTTCTTCCTCCTCTTCTTCTTCCTCTACCTCTTCTTCTTCACCTTCTTCTTCTTCCTCCTCCTCTTCATTCTGAAAAGATAACACTTTCTAGAAAGCTCTTTCGAGAAACTTTAGCTGCTAATTTTATAAAGCAAATAGAAATATATTTTCAGGCTTCAACAGAAAACTGGGCAAAGATTATTCTGAGAAAATTCTGTTTCCAAATTTCTTGGAGAAACTTATTAGAAATTAACATGATGTCCATATAATCTGAGCAATTTTATCTTTTGATAAAAGATTTTCTGTTATTAAGTTCTTTATAGCTCTTTCTCTAAAAGAAGATCAGATTTCCCGATTTCCTGCTCGGAGAAGCAGAAGTAAGATATCCGATTCTAGGAAAGATCCTCCATGTATACGGTGTAGGAGCACATTAGATTTGTCGAGGATTAAATATCCTTCCTCTTCCAGGTAGAGAGAAGGTTTGAGAGGGAGATGGAGATTCATTTTGCGCCTTATTCATATGACCCCTGTTCATAATTACAAGAATTGTCTCAAAATAGCCTCGAAAACGAGACATCAATATATATATATAAACTCTAAGCGATCAATAATTAGTTGATGTCGACACTCATAATTTTGAATTTGAGTCAGAGAAAATTCACTCATGAACTTTTTTTCCTTTCCAGATATAATTTAGTTTTTTACTTTAGTTATGTTATTCCCTTTTGATAAAATGAAGAGAATAGTACTTCAATAGCATTATTAAAGTGGTACATTTCAATAATATTATGGAAAGAAACAGAAAAAAAATGTAATTAAAATCTACTATCGCAAATTTCAAATTATCATGTGAGAACATTATTATTCTTTTAAGTCATGATTTGTTATAATTAATTTAAGTCATTAACCAGTTTAAAACAATCACATTACTATCAAATTATGTATGCAACGATATTTAGAAAAACGATGTGTTTTTTTCCTTCATCTCAAAATCGGTTAAGCTACAAAACTCTTTCTCAAGGCCAGATTTTTTTTTTCGAAAATCACGGAATGATCACGAGACTACTGTATTGCGCAATTGTTAATTTGTAAAAAAAGTAATGGTTTTTTTTTTTATCTTAAAATTTTTCA
>JAPMOR010057695.1:143446-161897 GCA_026543865.1 Argiope aurantia
GATTGATGAAATACCGTTTCCCCGAAAATAATAATTTTTTTCAATTTCTAAATAATACATAAAATCATATCACCTTATGTAAAGTATGAGCAAGTGTAGAATTCATATGCAATGAAGGAAATTAATCAAGTACAATTATGCAGTAAATATCTCTAAAATGAAAACCATCGAAAGAGGGGAACATATATATTTCATTTCATGCTTTAAAGAGGAAAAAGATATTTAGAATATGTAAATGTAAATTCTTACATCATAGAATCACTCAAACTGATGAAATACCGTTTCCCCGAAAATAATGAATCTTTTCATTTTCTAAATAATACATAAAATCATACATGGGTTCAGCTGAAATATACAGACTGTAACTCAGCACAAAGGTCTTGTTTATTAATATGACTGAAAGAATTTGTATGTAGAAAGTTTTTATTAGTTTTTTTTTCTTCGAAAAAAGCTCTGAAAAATATGATGATGAAAAACCTTTTTATTAAAAACTGTAATATTTTATCTACGATATATCATCGGTGAAGAAATAACATATAATTTATCGGAAAACGTTTCTCAGAAGATATCATAAGAGAAAATGGAGATAATGGAGTCATACAAACAGATATTAAAACACCATGATTCTCCTATAACAAATTATTCTGCCAGGCTTTTCATTTTTCGACTTATATTGGAGATTTTGAATTTAATCATGCACGTGAATTTTTTCAATATTTTTCCTAATGAATTTTCATAAGTTCTCTTTCAAAAATTGTTTACATATCATTATATTCATTATTTTTTATTTTTTTTATTACTTTAATTTTATGATTTTATTTTCAGTATCGCCTTATTTTTTCTACTGTTATCTACTGTTTCCTACTCTTATCGATTAGGGTGTTGTGGCTTTAATACAGTACAAGATTGATTAAAATGTATCAGTAATATAATATAGAAATCTATCAGTTTAATCGGAGCAAGAATTTTTGCAGTTGAATAAAATTCTTCAATTAAAAAAAACAAACAGAAAACAGAAAAGCTATGAAAATAAGAAATCTGCCAAAAAATATTATATCCGACTAATCAAAGTAGTACAAGCCAAAGTGAATGCTCTGGTTTCAAAGATACATAATATTAAAAGCTATATATATATCAGGTAATATTTTTTTCAAGGATGTATGCTTCAACAGAAAATGCATTATAAAGGCTTTTTTTTCCATGTAGGAAACATACGAAGAGAAAACATTATAATCGTCCCCAAATTCGAATTTGACATCTTGACGACTCCCCACTTTTCAGACTTATAAAATACGAAAAAATCATTTTGGAATTATGTCTGTGTGTGTGTAAACACTATAATTCAAAAATGTTTTGAACTGAATGGGTGAAATTTGGTATGCAGTTTTACACAGAATTTGTGTATTTCGCTCGATTTTGGAGAAAATCTTTTCATAGAAAGTATATAATTGTCTATCTATCTGATAGCAAATGAGTGCAATAACTACAAAACATATAGGGATATATAAGTAAAATTTATTGCACAATTTTAACATCTAAAATGTAAATTCCTATCAAATTTTGTACTCTAATCCAGAAAAAAGGTTGTCTGTCTGTTTATCTGTATATTTATATTCATATGAATAATTCAAAAGCACAAACATTTAGATTAATGAAATTTGATATATAATGGCACTTTTAAATTTGTAGTTCTGGACCAAATTTTGGTTTCAGTAGTTTAAAAAAAGACGTCCAAAATGATACTTAGTATTCCTCATACTACGAAGCACAAAATACTCATGTTCGTAACTTAGAAAATAAAATTCTGAGTACTAATGGTGTTCACTGTCATATTCGAAAATGTTATGCTGGAGAAGAAAGATAATACTTAGATTAAGTAGTACTTGAGAAGTTTCAGGGAGACTACAGCCACTTTTTTATTCGACAGTTTACTTTGGTTTAGTTATATCTACGCCCCGTTTTAAAACACAAGGGCTATTTTGAAACATCGACGACAGGAATGACCCCTACCTCTCTAAATTTCTGCATCACATCAGCTAGAGGACATTTGGCGTGCACTAGGAACGCTTACAAGGCGGTTCTTCGCTGGAATCGGGTCCCGAACATGGAACCCTTCAGTTTGATGCCATGACCTTACAATCAGTCATCACATCTTTTTATATGGTAGATATAAAGTCTGTTATACATTTATCGGCAAACTTCCTGTATAATGCCACTATCGATAGTGGCAATAGTAATTATGACATGGGCTTTCCAATCCGTAGACGTGGAAGCTCAAACGCGTGACCTTCTACAAACCCTCACAAAAATAAATCGCTCGAAATGCAATTCATGTCGACCAATCCACAGATGTGGTTAATTATTATTTAGATAGTTTCCCGCGTCTAGAAAGTAATACTAATTTGTAAGCACATATCACAGACGCCATTTCAAGAATAGATAAGCACATGCTCCTCAAAATTTGACAAGAATGGCGCCACAGAATTGATGTTTGTTGAATTTCAAAAACAAAAAGAGAGAGAGAGAGAGAGAGAAAACATTGATTGAATACATATAATACATGTATTCAAAACTGGAAGCATTTGTCTTTCAAATAAACATAGTAAAAAAATCTGTTATAAAGCAAAAGTTTGAAATCAGAACATGCATTTTATCTCACACTTTATACTTTTCATAACTTCTAAAATATACTATTTTTTATTTCATACCTTATTATATTTTTATATAAAAGCGCATCAGTTTTATTAATGAATTTCTTAATTTGTCCGGAGATGGGAATAATGTTCACCTCGAGGACAGAATCATCATTATTTGTAAAGGAAATGAGATAAATAATGAGATAAAAGATTTATAAAACAGATAAGAAATTTTATCCTATGTGAGTTTTGGATGATGACATTTCTTATTCCCTTAATTTCTTTTTCAACGGATAGCAAGGTTTTAAGTGTCTTTCTCCTAAGATTCTTTCCAAGTACATTTTTTAGAGCTTTTCGAAGTGTATTTACATTAAGCTTTCGAAGATTCCTTAGTATTAATTGTGTCTTACATAGAAATCTCTGGGAGACAAATAATTCTTCAGAATATTTGTGCACTCTCGAAAAATCAATCGAAACTTTCTTTCCGGGTAAAAATGACAGAAAAAGAATTGTATTCACTATTGTTTGTCACTTATTGGAAACATCTCAATTGTCTATTTCTTGTAACGACTTCTTTTAATTCTATGAACAAGTAGGCGTCTATAGTTTATGTTGCAAGGATTATGGAATAGTAAACGCAAAGACAAAAGATTTTTTCACTAAATGCATTATAAAAAGGTTAAAAGGATGAAAGAAATTACAATTTAATATTTAAATCCCTAGTTCGAATCTTATATTAAAAGTCTCATTTCTTTTTCTCGATAAAAGTTTGAGTTAAAAGTTTCGATAAAAGTGTGAAAAATAAAGAGAAAAGCCAAATTTTAAGTATTTTGCATATAATTTTTTAGATACATAATTTTTAGCTTATTTGCAAATGAATCATGAGAACTATATAATTAATTGAGTATATTCGATACAGTGTTTTTCGAAATACAATACTAATTCTGAAGAGAAAGAGTGTCTTTCGCATTGAAAGAATGGAAACGAAATCTAATACCCCCCCCCCCACGAAACCGCATTTTATTCGGAGCATTGTTCACAACTAAAATATAAAATGGTTCTGCAGTTCTTGTGACGTTGCGTTGCATAGGATAAAAAATGAAATAAAGGATTAAAATGTTCAGCGTGTCGTCTTCCATTCAGGAGCCTATCTTTCAGATGAGGGAAAAAAGCTTTAATCCGATACACAGAAATAATTTACGTTTAAAAATGCATGGTTTTGTTTATTTTTATTTTTTAATAATAGCCAATAAAACCAGCATTACTTTTAGAAAGAGATTAAAATAAGTAGGTGAAAATAATCTTACCGGATATTTTCCACTTAATGCCCTGAAAAAAATAATGAAAAATATGTAATTACGCCTAAAGAAATATATATTTATATTATTTCAGTTTATATTGACAAAAAAACTTTAACCATATGCATGTATATAGTTTCATATTATTAAATTAAATCAAATGTTAGCGACCTAAATATAATAATTCATAATAAAATAATTTGCAAAGTTGAGACAGAAATACTATAGATTTCTAAACTTGAAGTGAAAGAGTATATTACTGACTCAGGAAATAAAAAAACTCTACTAAGTGCATTATCCATATTTAAAACATTAGAATGTGTAATAAACTAGATAATTACATTGGAAAAATTGATATTTTCAGGTCGATACTAATGGGCTGAATATAATCTGTTTGCCAATATTATGTACTGAATTGCTACTAATGCACTACTAATGTACTGTACTATACTGAAATATTTAAACTTAAACAAATTCTTCATTACTCTAATAAGTTCTGGATGTTTCAAGTGAGTTTGAATCCTCTTTTTTACTGCACATTTTTCTAGGCGGAGCTTTGAAGTAATATTATGTCATTTTTACGATGTAATAACTACAAGGGATTAATAATCCTACCAAGTCAGTAGTTCTTTTTTAGTTCACTCTATCATCGGTGCTAGCTTAGGTGTTATTTTCAATATAAAATCTAATTTCTTAGAGGATAGCATTAGTATTATTTCAAAATCGTCTAAAAATGTTGATTTTTTTAGGGTAACATCAATCCTTTTGCTCATGAGCGAACTATGAAGATTATATATTTCTATATTGTCAGTTCAATTTTGGAGATATTATACCCTCATTTGGGATAACTTCTATAAAAGAAATTGTAGAATTCTTGAGCAAGTATAATATTAATTCTTGCATAATATGTTTTAGAAGACTAATTTGATGTTTCTCTCACGATATGCTTTCTACTTATTTGCATAACAGCTACAACATACGCAGGTTAAAATCTTAAGATAAGATATCATTTTTTTAAAGATATTTAAAGATAGATTTTAAAGATAAATTTTTCTTAAAGATATCATTTTTTTTATGAAATTATTAATGACATTGTGGTTGGCCGGAAACACTTAACTATATTCGTTTTGCTAACTCAGAAACAGAAGACTTTTTATAAGGCTTTTTTTTTATTAAATTTAATTACAGTGACCTTTTTTTAATAAAACAATAGAATTTTTAATAAATATTCTATATTTTATGTAACTATTAAAATATTTCAGCTTAAATATTTTGCTTATATTTGATTGATGTATTTTTTTATTTTATTTGATGCATTTATTATCCTGTGAAGAGTACCTGTTTTTGAGTATTTATTCTCTAATTCAACGTTATTTGTGCATTTTCTTTTGTTTGAAAATATTTTGTGAATTATCACTTATTTGCGTATTTTTACTGTCCCGTGGCACAATAAAAGGCTATTTTTCTGAAATTAAAACTCATAAACAAATAAATTAATATTATGAATTTATCATTTTATAACTGGCATTTCCAAAATTCAGTGAATGTGTTCTATCATCTTAATGTATATTAATCTACTGATTAGTGAAATTACTCAAGTACCTTATGCAGAAGTATTAGTTTTAACGAATAAGCAATTCTATAAATATCATCTTACTGTTTACATAATCTTAATGTTTATCTGCTAAACCTTTAATAAAAAGATATTACTTACTCTGGATCTAAACCTTTCTTCAGAGCTTTGCTTCTGTTGATTTGTCTCTGCCTTTCACTTAATTCTTTCAGCTGAAAATGAAAAAAAAAAACACTTTTAAATTTCATTTTAACATACCAGCTATCACACTATAGAAATATATGATACCAAATAATTTAAATTTTTCTAAATACTACATAAATTCTGGATGCATAAAATTCTAAATACCAAAAATAAAACATGACAGTATTTAAGAATTTTCTGGCTTATCTACATGCATTAAAGCTGATTTTACTCAATTTTAATCGCAGGGCCGGATTAAGCTCTATAGGGGTCCTTCTTCAATATAAAATTCAGAACCCTCTTTTCCACATGTAAACTTCAAAAACCATACAATTTTCACCGATTTTAATTTAATCTCTATTTAAGCCGGTTTTAAGAAACGCGTGTTATGAAAAACTAAAATAATATAATATTTAATTGGAAATGCTTCCATAGAATGATTTTAGTATCTCGGTTCTAATAAATTTAAATGTTTTTTTAAATTCAATTTTCATTTTTCTGAATACAAAACTGTAAATAATTATAAAATATTTTAGCGCATTACAAATATTTAAGTTCAAATTTTATCAGGTTGTTGACTTGTAAATCAGTGGATTAACTGAAAAAAAAACGCTTATTTGCAAATGACACCCATAGCATGAATACATTTAAGTGCTTGATTATAATAAATCAAATTAAAGCACAGCTGACACTGAAAAGCTGACACTGAAAATACCACAAAAACCTCTCAAGGTCTCGGGATCCCTGAAATTTATGGAGTCCCTTTACTATATAATAATTCGCAATGCCATGTCTTCGAGCTATTTTTAGTTAATAATTAGATATATTAGTTGAGTTGAAGGACTGGCAATTTATATAAATGTTGTATTAGTGCAATTTAGGTCAACTATATAAATGTATATTATAATTCACTCAAATCAATCTATGATAACTTAGTTTCCGAACTGTATTGAATGATACAGACGCAATTTCAGCATTTCCCAAAAGTTTGCTAACCTATTCCAGACGGATTGCATACAATATATGCAAATATTTTCAGGTCAAAATAATTGAATCGCATGTTTGTTTATTCTCAACTTTAAGTGTATGCAGTGTTTTTAAATATTTTTCTAGTCAAAAGAGTTCCATATAGTTTGCATAATTATTCTGCACTTATCAGTGTGTCTAATTATTCTGTATTTCTGTACCTAATTATCAGTTGGTAACTGGAAATTAACCGTGGATGTAAAATCTTTTCCAAATAAAATAACGTTTTAAAGCAGATAAAATGTATCGTTTGATGTAGTTACCAGATGATGAGTGAGAAATCATATGCTTATGAGGTACTTAAATGAGAAATCTACAACAAGAACTGGCCGAAATGAAAAGTAAAACTAAAGTAACAATATAATTACTGTTTTTTATACAATAGAAATATTGACATGTAAAAGAAAATTGAAGTAAAAATAGAAATACTGTTTTTTATACAATAGAAATACTGAATTGAAAAAGAAAATTGAAGTAACAATAAAAATACTGTTTTTTTTTACTGTTGAGAGGGAATAAAAAAATACAATTATTGAAAGCAACAATAGTAATGTGAAATGTAAGGACAGCACAAATATAATTAATAAACAAGCTATAATAAATTTAGTTTATGACTCTATATTAGAATTTTTATGCTACCAATTTTATCATTTTTATTTAAAATAAATTTTTATACTGTACTATATTTGGAATAAATTTTCTTTTCTTTTGAGTACCATACACATCACACATGTTATATGTAACTTATATTAACTACTCACAATAAAAAAAATTAGCAGGAGTCAATTATTCAGACGTTATGTTGCTATACTATTATATGAAAAATGGCCACAAGGCGAGTAAAGGATATTGCCAACGTTGTCTCAAATGGAGAGGGACTAGTTTAAAACGACAGAGACGATTTAGTTTTGAACCACAGATATTTCTGTCTACGAAAATATTTATGTTGCCATTTTGAGACAGAACTATTTTCTTACATCATACTCTTGGCGTTTTCTCCTCTCTTCTAGATCATACTTTTCACTTTCCAGTCTGACGATCGCTTCCCAAAGTTGCTGAACTTTCTGCTTCAATTCCGCCACACTCAAGTTTTCGATTTGCAGTGGCTTCACTCGGAAAGCCAATGCAATCTTCTTGTCTTCCGCTAACTGCTCCTTCGTTTTCGACATCTCAGCTTTCATGTATAAAGAACTAGGGAACTGAAAATAATAAATAAAGTCTGGACTATAAAATAAATAATTAGATCTGTAAAATATTTCATATTATTATATTATCCAGTGTAAACCCAAGCAGTGTTATAATCTAAATTTTGTAACTTTTAATATTTTGGTGCGATACATATTTTGGTGCCACAACGGAAACAGACAAAGCTTCGCTACTGCGCATGTGCAGAAGAAGGAAGATGAGATTGTTTGAAAATGCAGTACATTTTTGAACGTCTACGTCTAACATTGCTGGGAAGGGGAATAAACTCAAAATAACCTAATATGCTTTAGGAATTTTTCTTAGCTTTTTATTTAATGCAAGAAAAGGTTGAAAGGCAAATAGCATTAGAATGTTTATAATATGAATGTGGAGATCATTGGAATGTTATATAACGCTGAAAATTTTAAATATGAAGCTCAAAAATAAAATAAGTTATGACACACTTTCTTCTCAGAAGAAAGTTGAAAGTGTAATAGTTCTGCAGTATCTATACACGAACTGCCTCTGCCACCATAAACGTATTGACTAAACAACACTTGATTTTATGCTGCATTTTAAAAAGTCTTAATTCTTTTTAAGAGAATTATTTTCCTTATATTATGTTTTTATACAAAAAAGCAATCCCATGACTAATTTCTACCGTTAATTTAACACAACTTTATCAAATCTCCCATTATTCATTAATACTTTGAATGCAAGAGATATAAATTAATAAAAGGTAAATGAATTCTTTTGAATTAAAATAAGATTTGAAGATTATTCCGTTTCTTCATTTATATGATAATTAAAATTAACTATAACTCTTGAAAAAAAAATGAAAAATATTTGTTAGTTTCATATGTCAATCAAGCCATTTTCTACTCTCATTTCTTAATTTCAGTTTTCTAGAGTTACAATATAATTCTAAAGATAGAATTGAATCTATATAAAGGTGTATGATAATTTGCTTCTCTTTCTGATAAAATCTGGGGTTACCACAAGAAGAAAGATATTTTTTGTCATCATGGGTGACAAAAAGCAGGGAATAATTGGTTGATGGTTCTTTCCTAGAATGTCAGATCCTACCTCTACAGAGTAGGACTAGAGAGAAAACTTTATGGGCTCTTACTTTGTCAATTCCTGGAACAACAGAGCCGTCATCAGCTCTTTTAGTAATGATGAAGTTCGGTGTGACTGGTTCCTGGAATTTTTTCGGTTGGAGAGCATCTTGCATGGCTTGTCTTTTTTTCTCGGCTTCTTCTAAGCGTTTTTTCTTTGCTTCAGCCTCTCGGGCTTTTTTCTCTTCCTATAAAAAATAAATTTCGCTTTAAGATAATGATCTTTGTTTGTAGTCCTTAAATCTACATTAAATATAGAAAGGAATGTGTCACTGCATATATTTTAAGGAAGAAACTTATTAGATTTTAAACTACAGTCTATGTATTAAATGTAATAGACTTTTTTCTGATAGAATATACACATGAAATTCCGAATCAGTAATCCATTACCATTTCTTTGATCCTCTGAGCTTCTTGTTGTTTTTTAAGCTCTAGTAACTTCTTCTCTTCTTCTTTCCTTCTCTCTTTTCTTTTAATCTAAATGGGGATGGAGCAAATAATATTTATAAATATTTGATAATCAAAATAAATCGTAATCGAGAAAAATTAAAATACACGACTTAAACCAATATTATTCCTTATTCTAATATTAAAGAAATGAAATAATGATTTATTTTTTAAATTACAAAAATAATATCTATACTTATGGATAGGTGCACTGACAGTTCCGATATATAAAATGTTTATGATATCTGATCGCTTTGAAACCTGATAATCCTTTATGAAATCGTTTATGAAATCTGATAATTGTTTATGAAATCGTTTATGAAATTTGATAATTGTTTATGAAATCGTTTTCAAAAATAGTTTTGAAACCTGATAATCCTTTATGAAATTGTTTCAGAAAATCGTTTATGAAACCTGATAATAATTTATGAAATCTTTTATGAAATCTGATAATAGTTTATGAAATCGTTTTAGAAAATAGTTTATGAAATTTGATAATAATTTATGAAATCGTTTTCGAAAATCGTTTATGAAATAGTTTTGAAACCTGATAATCCTTTATGAAATCGTTTCAGAAAATCGTTTATGAAACCTAATAATAGTTTATGAAATCGTTTTAGAAAATCGCTTATGAAACCGATTCGTTTAAATATGATATATGAACATGTATTTAAACTTGGACGTTCCAATATCGTAAGATACTTGAACTCAGATAATATCATAGAAATGAGGAAGCTAAGTTACTTTAAATGTAATAAAGCAAAATAAAGTTTTATCCAAATTTGAGTAAACTTGCAATGCAGCTTAGAAGAATATTCACTAAAAACAAACTAAAAGAAAATCACATATAGAAATTGGGCAGGATATTTATAATACGGAAAGTATTCCTCGTCAATTGCTTATTTAATGAAAGCTATTTTAATTTTTCTGTAAAAAATATTTTTAAAAAATGGCGTCTATCTTCTTGTTTTCAGACTGTATGAATTACTGTACAGTTAGAAAGAGAAAAAAACGGCTTTTAGCGAAATCTGGATATAACCTAATCCTTGATCATAGAGCTTTCATTTCTGAAAAGCATCAAAGGATTGACGACACTTCTTTTCCAAAAGATGCTTAGACATCAATATAAATCAAAACCAGAGCGCAGACAGGAAAAAAAATTATGCTTTGGGGGGAAAGTTCTCTTTTAAATTGGATGGCATAAAACGTGTAATTCTATATATGAATATCTATATACATTGAAAAAATGGGGGAAAAGGAAATACCTGAAGAGAGTTTTTGATTTCTATATGCCACGTTATCCAACTATTTCTTGTGTATGTATTTTCCCAATATTTAAGATTTTTGTATATATTTTTCGAATGTTTAAGATCTTCGTGGATGTATTTCAAACAGCTGTTTAAAAAATGATGCTAAGAAGTAGATGAAATGATTATACGAGTAACTTAACGACGATTTGCTTCTTTGTATAATAACTGTTAATGACACTATTACTGTTATATCAAAATGTCATGCGTCAAATTTGTTAAGACAATTTTTAATGCAACATTTTGTTAATGCAAAATTAATTTATTAAATTGAGAGCCAGCCTTTAGCCGATTCAATCAATTGCTCTTAACATAGCCCAGCACTGTATTTTCTTATTCAAATCAAAATCAAATTTAGATTTAATTTCAGAAAATTAATCCTATGACTTCTTTTTCATATTTTTTTAATTCGCTTGCAAACTGAATTTGCCTTTTTCACGTAAAGCTGATGCATTAGCAGACTGTATTAGAAATAAACAGCCTTGGCAAATTTTTAAACTGTAATAAAATAAATAAGAATAAAATTGCAGTTCCAGACAAAAACTATTATGTAACTCATAAGATTTGCGGCCTTTACATGCATGAAAAAAGACTTGACAGTGAAATTTGCCCGCCAGCCCTTTATCAAGGGGGGGGGGGACTATTTTAAAGAAGTGTGGGTATTTTCATATTCTCTTCCTAAAGAACAAGATTTTAAAACTATCACATTTTTCTATTTTTGCAAGTTATTGGCAGTTCTTTTACTGGGTTTTTGAAGACAGTCATTTTCTGAAATATAGAAATACACAAATGCAGATTTGTTTTTAGTTAAGAATATTATTCTCAGTTTCTATTAGCATTTATTAATTTTAAAACATTTAAATAGAAATCCTTAACAATACGTTTGTCTCGCATTTTTATAATTAAAGTTCGCATTAATTTAAAGGAAAAATAAATAGTTACATAAAAAAAATTGATGGTTTCAATTTTGGTATTGACAACGTCAGTTTTTTTTTCTTTTCTTTTCATATTCACTTTATACTTTTAAATCTAAGAAAACATCTATGAATTCTCTTTTATTTAAAAAAAAACCCGGAAACACAATTTTTAAAAATTTTTCCCGAATAAAATTCCTCAAATTACACATATAAGAAACCTCAATGCATAAAGCCTTTTTTTTTCAATTCGTTTCATTTCGCATATTATCTTTCATGAAAATATATATTCCAAAATAATTGTTCTTAAATCTGATTCTTATAAATTTGACATCCAAATCATAAGAGTACTTTTCATTATACAACAAAGAAGCGAATTTTTACTCAACATAGAGGAGTTTATAGTTGTTAGAAGTGTACATGTGTTTTAATTATGTGGATGTTAACATTTATTATTGTAGAATGAATAACACTTAAAAGCTTCATTTTTAAACTTTTTGTCTGTTATTCTTATTTAAGTGAGTTAATTTGTTTCCTTTCTAGTTTTCCTACAAAAGTTAGTGATTTTGATACGACTTTGTCAAGAAACATAATTAGCAGTTAAATTTGGTGTATTGCGTTTTAGATGAGATTCTGAAGTATTAGCCTCTTGAAACGCATATTATATGTTAACAATTTCATTATTCCAAATGAATGATTCATTCAAGTATTTTAAGAGCTGTAATAATCTTATTCCCATGTCATGAACAACAATCTCTTCATAGAAAAAAAGCAAGATTTTTTATTATATTTCTTCATTTTCCATTAAAGATATGCATTTTCAACGTTAAGCATTTAGAAAAGATGTTTATAAAAAAAGCATTTGTACACAAGAAAAGTTGAACACTTTTGAAGATTAACCTTTATTTTTTTATCCTTTTGTTGTCATTTCAAAAATCTCTTTTTAGGGGTTTAATAATCGAAAAATACACCTCGCTGTGACTTTTGGTGGCACTCTTTCTCTTTTGCAATATTTCAGGGTTTCTATTGCAAATCTTGATAAATATATTCAGAAACATTGAAAATAAGCCAGTGCAGAAACTCAACAAATTCTTCCTTTCCCTACATTGAAAACGTTTATCAGTTGCAACCGTGTAATGTGACAATGCCATCGGATTTGTAACATCTGTGAAAAAGGGATTGGGAGTACGTAGGCCCTAATTGATTTATGCATGAGAGGTGCAATTGCTTTTATCCGTAATCTCTAGAACCCAACTGGGAAAATATTTCAAACTGTTTCCAGGATTAGGACAAAGGCACGATTGCTTTTTAACAATCCAGGAAAGGATATGACACAGAAAAAGCATATTGTTATATATATAGTGACTTCAATACAAAACCTGCTTTGAAAGAAAGAAGTGAGATAAATCATTTTTATTACAATGAACTTACCTAATTCGAACCTTTAAATTCGAATTCAACAGTGATTCGCTTCCTTTCTGAGATCCATTGATTTTTCAAATAATATAATGTTAAATATGATTGTAATTCGATTTAATTTCCCTTAATGTAAAATCTAGACTAAAATTTGCAATTTTTTCTTTATGTTTCAATTGTTTTCTTTTACTAAATATATCCATACATCATATTCTAAGTGATCTTGAATAAATAATTTTTTAAAGGTTTTAATTCCCTAAAGAACTTAATTGTTGTACAATGTATCCATTAAAAAAAACTATAAAATTTCTCTCTTTTTTTTAAAAAAAAATCTTAATTATTATATTATTAATAAAGTTAACTAAATTTATTTATTTTAATATTTCTAATTTTTTCAATAAATATTATAATTTTTTTGCTTTGTTTATTTTATGAATTTCATATTGTCTATTACTTCATTATTTATTACGCTGTTAAATGTATTGGGATTTTACAAAATTGTGCCAGTTGGGTCCGACACCTCTTAAGATCTGCCTTGTTTAAGTTAACCATATAGATTTTCAAATTCTTTTATGTGATATGTGGTATTACATGTTGTAATATAATGCCATATGTTGCTAGCAGTATCAACAGTTATAGCAAAATTTCGTATGTTTCATTTTGTGAGGTTTTTAGCAAAAGACACTTCGTTATACTAATAGTGTTATATCAATAAGTGCTTCCCTTATACATATATACAAAATTTTGAAATTGAGGAATCTGTAAGCCGCTATCAGCACACTAAATTTAACCAACATATGAAATGACATATTTGGAAACCTGCTACCTAATTTTGAATTCAAAGCTAATACAGGAATCATTCGATTGTTGAGTTTTTTCTGCAAAAGAAGTATAAAAACTTCTGCATGCAAGTATGCATTTTTTAGCGTAAGCAAATCCGTGCTTTTAAAAGCAATTCTTTCAAGTTTAATAACCTGAACGATCTGCCACACTGAAATGAAAATTGTGCAGTCACCAAGGTTTCATCTGTGAATAACGAATAGCAGTATTTCAAAAGCACTCATCTGTTAAAAATAACAGTTTTTCGGAAACAAAAGATGGAACCGTTTTTCCTTTTATAAGCAAACAGTGAAAAAAAACAAAGTTTTGTGTAACAAGTCTGAGCTAATTCCATTCAATGTTTTAGTTACTGGAATTAATAAAATTGTTACTTTGTATGTAAAAGAAAAGAGAAAAAAATGACACCGAACTAAATCGATTCATCCTCGTTATAATTTTTATTTGAATTCTCTTAAAACCTTCAACTGTATTTTTTTTTTTTTTTTTGCTTATTAGCTAAATTTAGAAAGAAGAAAAAAAGGACTGAGCACATTAAATGTTTTGGCTGTTTTTGTTTATGCAACTAAAATTAATTTTTTAAAAAAAAGTACTAATAAAACAATATATTCTGAAGCTGAAAACAATTTGGAATTTGATTTTTATAAAAAGATTGAGTAAAAAGCTTTGGATTTTTCTAGTTCAATTTATTAGTTTTACTGATTTTTTCAACTTTTATTCATTTTCAACGGAAGATTTCTTTGCGTTTTTCGTAAAATAATCAAGAAACTTATAACGAATGCCAATGCGAATTTCATGGTTAACTTTAGGATAGGTTCAAATTTTAGAAATTTCTCTTTTGAATTTTCAGAATAACCCTTTTCTGATTGATGCATTGTATATTAATTAATTTTAAAAGCGCATGCATGGCAAATGCATTTGTATATTTAAGATAAATCATTATAAACCAATAAAATTACACATTTTTTTTTACCGTGGTCCAATACTCATTTTAAATTAAGCATCCTTACTTGTCTTTCTTTCAATTTTCGCAGCTCTTCTTCTTCTTTAGCTCTTTGTTTCTTTCTTTGTTCGATGTACTCCGCCCAAAAAGCTTCTTCTTCTTCTTTCTTTTTCCGCATTTTCTAATCAAAGACAAAAAAGACAGAGTGAAGTATAAGAATAGAGAATTTTTTAAAACATTGTGCATCTTATTCAATATTGATTAAAAATAGATGGAAGTTTTAAATCTATTCAAGAAATAAGCAATAGTTAAGGACTAATTATACACAATCGGAAATTACACCCACTTGTACTTTCAAGTGTACGAAGTATAGAGAAAGTATTGCAATCGACAAAAAAGTTCAAACTCAAGTTCGAACAATAGTTCGAAAAACACATTTTCGTCATTATATTTATCTATTCATGAACACTATAATTCAAAATCGCTTTGAGCTAGACGGATGCATTTTTTCATATGGACTTTTAGTCCATATTTGTAAATTTTTAACGAATTTTGAATAAAATCCATTCAATAGATGTCTGTCAATCTAGCTGTTCAAATGTAAGTGCACTAGATAAACCAAAACGTTAAGACCTTGATAACTACATTTTAAAGTACAGGTTTAGTATATGAGATTTAGATTCTTATCAAATTAAAATATTATTATTAATTTATTTGCTTTTATCACTTTATATCATCAGAAATAGATGAAATCATTTCATTCCATCAACCGTTAGGCATAAAGTTGTCGCTACTGTTTAGGTGTTTGTACTTTCTGGGGTAAGAAGCATAGAGAAAATATTGCAATCTTCAAAATATTCGAACTCGTAGGTTTTGACGAATATCCACATTTTACACATCCCTGAGTTCCAAAAACACATTTTTGTATTATGTCAGTCCACTCATCTGTCTAGCTATGACAAACATAATTCAAAAGCGCTTTCAGCTAGACAGATGAAATTTGGTACATTTGTAGATATCTGTCACATTTTGAGAGAAATTCAATCAGATGAAGTATAAGTCCAGCTGTTTGATTACAAGTTAACACGAACATATAACGCGAGAACTCAAACATGCAATGACTTAAATATATCAAATTTGGCATGTGATTTTCCGACTACAATTATAGTTCTGTGTCAAATTTTGGTTTCATTCAGTTTGGAAAAATGTGTCTATAATTCAAATTCGATTTCCCGATATTATTTAATGCATGCCAATGAGCACATGACGATTCAGTAAAAATTCTTAATTCATGTCAGCCGTTAATATTTCTTAATTATAACACACTAGTGACATTCGAGAAACTTTCTGCCTTAGCCAAACTTCACATTATTTTTTTGCGGGAGTGAAATAAAACATCTTCATTAGGAAATAAGCGAAAAGGTTTTGAGGAAATCTTTCCCATTGGTTTAATATAAATCCGTTTCGAAAAGCAATAGAGTAGTATTTAAAACAATGGTGTACAAGAAAAAGCATCATTGTTTTTAATGATAAACAATATTATCAAATTTTAGGCTTGAATACAAGAAACACATTTCAATATTTAAAAATTATACATCAAAGGTTTGCAAAAAATGAATCACACACCGAAATTTGTGTTTTAAGCAATAATTTCTAGATACACAAGCATCATGAACTTCTGAAATCAATATAAAAAGAAACTGCCTTGGCAGTCGGAATTACAAATAAAAAATAATTAAATGAAACTTGAGGTGTACGGAGTAGTGCAACAAGAGTGCTCACATCTTTAAATCACTGTTTCACATAGCAACTACACCGCATAGAATCAGCATAGACTGCTGCAAATAATGGAAAAGAAAATGCCTTCACAGCGTATTTCTTGAATTTAATTCTTCTCATCAGTAGTTTTCATGCACTAAATCACTAATGCATCTGTTGATGAATGCAATCCAATTTAAAAAGATTTTGAAAGTTTTTATACAGAAAAAGAGGATTCTTAACTTTGTTTGTCCACCTCTGTAATTATTCTAATTCAAATTATCCAAAAATATATTTAAATGTTAAAATATTAAGTTTCCTAGATCATTTTTAAGAGGGATAGGTCATCAAAATCTATTACTGTCTTCCAAACAATAGAACATTGATGTGTAAAGATGTTAGAAAATATATATTTTAGAAAAATCATTGACTGTGTAGTTTTATCCAAGGTATGGATACTAAATCTCTAGATATTTAACCCTACGGGTAATAGATTTCTCTTCCCGTTTCCATAAATTACACACGTGGGATTCGTCGTCTGGATGATGATGGATAAGACAAGTATGACTAGCTATTTCTAGATGTTATACTTCATGAATATATGTTATCCCTAATGTGAAATTGGTGTTGAGTACATTAAATCCTTATTAATATTTCCTTTTGAATAATTTTCTCCGTTTTTCCTGATACAGCTCTCTATGTAATATACCTTATTTTGTGATTTGAGATATTATATATTTTAAATAAACTTATTACTAATATTCATGGTTTTAAATTTATGGAATTATTTAATATTAGATCTATAGAATTATAATTAACTAATAATTATGAAATTATTTAATTTTATATTGGACCTATGGAATTATAGTTAATTAATAATTATGGAATTATTTAATTTCACATTGGATCTATGGATTTATAATTAATTAATAATTATGGAATTGTTTAACTTTACATTGGTCACGAAACGGCGAAAAAATCAATAATCGAGTGGCAAAATAAATTTTATGTTGTAAAAATAACAACTGCTGTACTTGTTGGATGCATATTGTTTTTCACTTTCCAACGAAGTATAAAAAAAGTTGAGCTTGAAAATTTTAGTGAAAAAAAAACCACTCTTCTTTTACAGAAGAAAAAGAAAATGAATAATGATTTGTAATATTGTCTCAGAAAAAGACATTTTATATAAATAATTTTCTACCCATTGCCGTATTTTTGTAACTGATTTTTAATGAATAATATAATCTTAAAAAAAGACATTTTATGTTAATAACTTGCTCCACAGTGCCGTATATTTGAAACTGATTTTTAATGGGTAATATTGTTTTAGAAAAAGACATTTTATATTAATAATTTGCTCCCTAATGCTGTATTTTTGAAGCTGATTTTTAATGGGTAATGTTGTCTTAGAAAAATACATTTTATATAAATAATTTGCTCACCAATGACGTAATTTTGAAACTGATTTTTTAATTGGTTTCTTGTAGGTGAAGTAGTATATTCAATAACTAGATAATAGCAAACAGAAACAATCATACTCTCATTTGCAGTAATTAATAACACTTATGATCAGATATGCAAAAGAGATCTTTTCGATTTGACCTGATTTGAAAAAATCCAGGTCGAATTTTATAAAGAGTTACTGAATTGGTTTCAAAAATAATCGTGATGACATTTAAATAGTCTATAAAGAATTTTTGATTTGGCTCTCTATTATATCCATTGCAATTTACAACAGCTCATGATAATAGGGATGAAGAAATTTGAGTCATAAATTATAACAAATATGCTATCTAGTCATGATAATTTT
>JAPMOR010057695.1:161907-173894 GCA_026543865.1 Argiope aurantia
TCTAAAACTGTTAAATAAAATATAATAAAGTTATAAACCATGAAAGTTTCGGATATTGCAACACGTCAAACCAAGCCTAAACAGAAAATTGGTAAAGAAACATTTTTTTTTCTCAGAAAAATGTTAAAATCCATAGAACTTCCGATCGATTATTTTTCAGTGTAGTTTATAATCAAGCGTCGCATAATTTATATATTTTGTGCAGTTTTCACTTTTCATGTTTTATGATAAAATTGATAATAATAACGCAGAAATGGGGCACAATTTTTCTGAATTATACTTAGTATCTTGGTGATCTTGGTAAAGAGAAATGTCTTCAACACACGCCTGTATGAACCTCAATTAAGGAACTAAACAGTAAATAGCTTTTCGTGGAAACAGGCAGAAAGCAAGGCTTGTCGCCCAGATACGTGAGTAAAAGTAATTTCAGAAATTACCCAAGTACGTGAATTTCAGAAATTACTTCTTTCTGATATTCTACAATTCATTCTATAATCGCTGAAAAAGCAAGATCGTTTTTCTTTATTAAAAACTGATGATTTTCATTCTTAAAGTTGATAGTTTCTAAAATCATTTTTATTTAAATTTCGATTCCGAAAAACTTATTCCATTCTCAAAAAAATGACTACTTCTGATTGAACTTGTAAGATTAGTACTTGTTCCGATTGACTAGTTTCCAGAAAGTTTTTTAAAAAGCCAGCTAACGGAAGTTTGAAAAAAAAACTGCTTTTAAAGACGTTATTTTATGCAACGAAACTAGGTTCATGATTAGAAAAGATTTCTCAAAACATTATGATGCGGTAATAAAAAACATTTTGCACAATGCACGTATGAAATCAATCGATTTCATATTTTTAAAAAATACGATCAATTTCATAAGTACCGAATTATTCTAGGTCCTCTCCACAGGACCAAAATTATAGTTAAGGATTATTTCTCTACCAATAGCGATATACAAATTACAGTTCTATGTTCATGAGATAGCATTTCCTATAGAAAATGGGTTAGGAACTGAATTACTTAGGTTTTCACTTTCTCATTATTGTTGGATGAAGTATTGTAATCGTCGAGAAATTCGAACACGAGATTTTGACGAATTTACACGTTTCTGACCTCCATGAGTTCGAAAGACATTTTTAGCATTTATGTCTGCCTGTATGTGTATGAACACGTTAACTCAAATTTTTTATGCTAGATAGGTGAAATGTGGTATATGGAAATACGACAAAATTCGTAGATATATATATTTCAAAGTTTGACGAAATCCATTAATGTGAAGTCTGGCTGTCTTCCTGTTTAAGTACAAGTGAACTCGATAACTATAAAACGCGAAGAAGTAGGCAGATAAGATTTGGTTAAATTTAGCATCTAAAATCCAAATTCTTACGAAATTAGGAACCAAATCTGTTGAAAGATTTATAGTCTGTTGGTCTGTATTTTTGCATGTAAGCACAATAATATACTTCAATGAAATTCGGTATAGTGATTTTGTGATTACAAATGTAGTTCTGTGTCATATTTTAATTGCAATCAATCGGCGAAAAGGTGTTCGAAATACATATTTGGGCAATTGGTTCAATAAAAATACCAAATTCACGAAAAAAATCTATATTTTTTAGCTACTGTTCAGCTACAAAAGATGCTGTTTGCTACGCTAGATTCAATAAAAATACTAGATTCACGAAAAACATCTATATTTTGTAGCTACTGTTCAGCTACTTCTGTTTGTGCTACCATTCAAGATATTCACTACCCAATGCCCGCAATTTTATGCAGAGGAAGATGGATAAGACCTTTATTGGAGAATATGCGATAAAATTTCGTTGTTTTTGTTGGGTTATAGGTTGATATTATAAGAATAAAAATTTTTATGCATTGAGTATAATGTGAAATTTCTTCAAAACATACACGCACAAAAAATTCTGATTTATTGTCAAACTTAAGTCAAAAATGACAAAACCTTAAAAAGAGTATTCTGCTCAATTCACTGCCTTTTTGACAATCGGGAAAAGTATATATAAAAAAGCATTCCAAGAGATACACCACCAAAATGTGATTTATTTATTTCAAAATATCCCATAATAGATTATTATTTGATTTAAAAGAATAAGCTCTTCAGAATTTTGTTTGCTCTAAACCCTTATAAACAAAATACCTCCAAAAGTTCAGTTTTCGTAAAATGCTGTATTCTATTAATAATAAGATAGATAGACTAAAATTATAACTATAAACTGTTTTCTAAGCAAACACAAATTAGTAAATACAGGATAGATATAATTAAAGTGTGCCTGCTCAGACCTAGGTAGAACCCATTCTAGTTGAGAAGATTGCAACAAAAATTAATAGTTTAAATTTCAACCAAAAGATGGCTCAATGTAGAAAGATCATTATTCAAACTAAGAATGTTTAAAAATGCCAGTAATCAGTGCTTTAAAATCGTTCTTCACCCTGCGATTAAAGAAGATTGAGCTTTGCTGATTAAGTTGTTTTATCAAAACTACATAAGTGGTTTAATTGCATTATAAGAATATCTACACTTGAATGGTTTGCGAAAAGAATCTATGTGGAAGAATGGGTTGAAAAAAATTGTTACTAAATTAGAAGAGACTGAGGATTTGGATGTGCTACCGGAAAAGGACGGAAATGGATTTCAAATGAAAGTGCGGAAGAAATCGCTGCTGCTGTGGTTGAAAGAGAATTCGGTTCCAAATAATTTTCGACAAATGTTCGAGCAATGTCACTTGATTTGTCTCTCTCTTGGTCTTCGGTAAAAAGATTCTGCGATCCACTTTACACAATGTTTAGAGACTACTGTCATCATGAAAATTATTGCACCACCACATATTTCTCGACAAGTAAACCCACTTCTGTCCCCTTTTGGAAAAAAAGGGGTAATTTTTTTTTTTTTTTTTTTTTTTTTTTTTTTTTTTTTTTTGCCTGACCCCCTAGGTCTCCAGATTTGAATCTCTGTGATTTCTGGTTGCTGAGATTCCAGAAAGATCGTATCTACGAAGAAAGTATACGGACTCTGCCTGAACTGAAAGTAAGAATGACACACCTCGTTTCTGCTTATCTTCAAAAAATATTTCGCTCTGCTATAGCACGCTTTGAACGTGTAATTGACGCGAATGGAATGTACATTGAACAAATGATGTATTAAAGAAATTGTTATGCTTTACATTTATGTTTTCTATTCTTGATGCGTCCCCTTTACATCTGATGGTGGAAATTTGAATTATAATTTTTATTGCCTTTTCCTTATTGTTCAGTTAATGTATATACCAAGATTCAGCATAATATATCGACCAGAATGGATTCTACACTAGTCTGGGAACTGTCACTTTAATTATAACCATCCAGCATGATATAAATTTAAATATCCATTCGTTTGCTAAATTTCGAATTCTGCCAATAAAAATAAAAATTCGAAACTTTTCTGAATACTTTGCTTTTCAGAATAGACCTTTGTAGTGAAATTACATATAATAAAATATCGATAAAACATAAACATAAATATCGATATCGATAAGTCAACATAAAAATTTTGAATTTTTTTAATCTTTAACAATATTTTAAAGCCAAAAGGTGAGTACACATTTTTTTTCTTTATAAAAACGTTTCTTAAAAAAATTATAAAAGAATTTTTTAATCAACTTCATAGGTATTTATACACAATTTAGCTTCTCTATAAAAAGTAATAAATCTGGTATTATTAATTAATAGAGTTGGTTGGTTGTTACTGTTTCAGAATCGTTGCAGTTAAAAAGTTTTAAACGAAGTATTAAAAATAAAATCATAAATAGCTTTCATTTCTGTACCTCCATTGCCAGCTCTGCTTCGGATATTTCGGCTTTCGGTTCTTCTGTTATTTCTGTTTTCGGTTTGGGCTCATCTCTAAAATGCATCAGAATGAAAAAAATCTAATTGGTGGTAAGTTTTTATAGATAAAAGAGTTTCTTTTACATATAAAACATATTTTTAAAGAAAAAAATATTGTTTTTATTAACTTACCTGCATACAGTCATATAAATAAATTCATAAAGTACCTTTTATTAGAAGCAAACACCTATATCTTACATAGGTATGATCTAGATACTTCCAAATTATACTTACTTCTTCCTAAATAAATAAAAAAAATCACTTGTGAATAATAAACATTATTTCAAAGACAAAATAAAAAAAATTTTACAAGTTAAATTATTGAAAATGTATCACATTCACATAAAAAGAGAACTATTGAGAATTGAATTCTAAAACGAAAATGTTTACTGTCCAATTCTTTCCGTTTTATTGAAATCCGTTATTTTATAATTTATGCTATTTAAATGAAATTTGACTATTGAAAATAGAAACATATAATATGTGCAGCGCAAGCTCAGCAAATTTACAAAATTTGATACCAAATACATTCAGGAAATAATTAAATTAAATTGAAAATTGGATCGTTTATTTTAGAGAGTATTCAAGGTACATTCATTTGAAATATAATATAAATTTAAAATTCAACTGTATGCTATCTAAATTAAATGATTCGGTTAAGCAACGCCTTTTAATTTTTGAAACATCTTTCATAAAAAAACATAATTTGAAATAAATGACCCTAAGAAATAAAGGAAAAGTAGTTATAAAACTTTATTTTGAATTCTCGTGTATATTTTTCAAAAAGCAATGCCTGTATCTATGCTCATTCATTCAAAATAATGTCAGAAAGAGATGCATACATTATACATTTAAATAAAAAATCTAGTCATATAAATTAAAAAATATTTTTTAAAGAAAATTTATGCCGAATTTATTTATATTGTATAAGTTATTTCATAATATAATCAAAACCTAACAATGCAGAATTACAAAACGAGACCAATACATGGCTAGGAACTCAAATACACACTTTCTTTTAAAAAATGTGCCAACTGATAAAAAAAATAGATTTATTTAAGTATCAAAACATAGTAATTATCCTAGAATTCTGAAAAGTACGAGTTACTATATTAAAAACTACATACATACGCCACGGCAAATTTTATGAGTTTTATCAAATAAATTTGGAAAATATTCTAGCCACTTGATTCTTAAACAAGTTTCTTGCTTTCATCAGAGAGAATCGTTATAAATGTATAAAAGAATGTTTAATATAGCTTACAAGTACCAAGATGAAGATTCGATAGAAATTCGGTTAAGATAAATATTCTTTGAATGATCGTAACATTTAAAAGGATTATGATATAAAAAAAATATTTTTCATTTAAACAAGTTCATATATTCTTGATCCCTCAGATTCCATGTATTTAAACCAGCTCGAGTGATCCTTCAAAAATTTCTCAGATAATTGCCCTCTTTTCTCTGTATATAAAATTTTGGTTTTTGGGCATGGTTGGGAACCAGGAGTGATTAGATATTTGTTTTCATATATTCCCCAAATGAGAGAGTATAAAGATCATAAGACCACCAGACATGAGAGACATCTTTTACCCCCCCCCCCAAACACACACACAAACTCACCAGAAATCGAATGTATTTTAGATGCCTTTTTTCCAGCCGATTGAAGTCAAAATTTGACACAAAACTGCAATAGTAGTCATAAGATCACATTCTAAATTTAATTAAGATTTTATTTTATGAGTTATCGCGTTTACATGCATGCAAAAGTACAGACCGACAGATGATAAACCCCTTGATGGATTTGGTGCAAAATTTGATACAAATCTTCACTTTAGATACTAAATCTGTATGCCAAATTTTATTTATCTAGTTCTTTAAGTTTTTGTTGTTATTGCGTTCATTTGTACGTGGGGAGATGGATAGATAGACTTTCTCTGAATGGATCTCGTTCAAAATTTGATATAAGTCTACAAATTTGGTGCAGAGGCCAAATAATAAGCTTCGTTCAACTCAGAGAGTTTTTGAGTTATCGTGTTCACTTCCAGACAAACTTTAAATTCGTCAAACAGATAGACTTCCTCTGAATGGATCTCGTTCAAAATTTGATAGAAGTCTACAAATTTGGTATAGAGGCCAAATAATCAGCTTCGTCCGACTCAGAGTGTTTTTGAGTTATCGTGTTCACTTCCATACAAACTTTAAATTAATCAAAATCTCGAGTTCAATTTTTTCGACAACTTCTTTCTCGCAGTATACTTCGTATACGAAATGATATTAAGTAGCGAAGAATAAAATAACGAAGTATTAGTTTATGAAAAATAAAGTAAAATGTAATAAGTATGAGAATCGGAAAAATGGGGGTCTGCATTATTTTTATTTTCTCGTGTACGAAGTGTAGAGGAAGCATTGTAATTACCAAAAAAATTTGAACTGGAGATTTTGATGAGTCCAATTTTTAGACCTATCTGTGTCCGAAAAACACATTTTGGAATTATATCTGTCTGTTTGTGAACACCATAGCTTAAAACCGCTTTCATCTAGACTTGTGAAATTTGGTATATAGAATTAAGACCATATTTGTATATTTCTGCCACATTTTAAACGAAATCCATTCATAGGGAGTCTGGCTGGCTGGCTATTTCAGCGCAGGTGAACTCGATACCTACAGAATATTAAAAACTAAGTAAACAAAATCCGATATACAGGGTGTCTCAAAAACCTTGACCAATGCTTTTATTCCATAAATATTGATCACAGATATATATTGTAAATTACAAAGTTCCGTAATAAAAGGAATAAAATTTTATGAAATCGATTAAAATTTTCAGGGGATTAAACTTCAAAAAATACAAAATTTAAATTTTTATACGGACCCCGTACAAAAAAAATTCCAGTGAATAAAATGTGCCCCATCCTCTTATAAGATCATGTACAAAATTTCAGCAATTTATGACAAAAAATCTCAAAGATATGAAACTACATAAATGCTGACTTAAACCACTTTTCGATGCCTTGAGTTCGCAAAGAGGAAAAATCATGTCGGATATTTTAGGGGTCACACACAAATTAACAAAGAAAGTAATGATTGAATAAATAAATAATAATTTTGCTATTTATTGGTTCAAAAGTGTTAAAAATTTGTAGAAATAGCAACTTAAAGGAAAGATTACATAAAGGAAAGATTACATAAAGGAAAGATTACATAAGGAAAGATTACTTAAAGGAAAGATAACACAAGTTTCTTTACAAGTTCATTGACTGTGCTATTTTTAAGTTATATTCTGTAATTCATGAAATAAAATTTTAAAGCATTTTTTAGGAAGCATAGATTTTAAAATTTGTATTTCAAACTAAAGATATGAATCATATTTTATTTCCTTGCGATGCATTTCTGCGTCGCGTCATCTGCACTGAAGCTGTAAACATCTG
The DNA here is from genome assembly GCA_026543865.1 of Argiope aurantia. NCBI lineage: Eukaryota > Metazoa > Arthropoda > Arachnida > Araneae > Araneidae > Argiope > Argiope aurantia. The sequence goes on from JAPMOR010057695.1 coordinate 169,219, forward strand.
CATTTTAATTTGTGATTGACCCTTCACCAACTTTGTTTTAACATATCTTTGAGAGTTTTCATGATAAAATTCTGAAATTTTGTACATGGCTTTATTAGAGGATGGGGCACATTTTATACAAAATCGGGTAGCAACTGAATGAAAATTAAACTATTCCACCATCTCATTAACAGAGAGAAAAAGAAAACAATAAATGGAGCACTAATCGATGATAAATAAAAATAATTTTCATTAAACGAATTTGTGTGTAAAATATTAATGAAACGTTTAGTTCCAAATAAAAAATTCTTTTGTAATATTAAATTTCAAAATTTATTTTTCATGTTTCTTGAAATACTTAATTTGATGGATATTGATCAAAATCATCTGTCTGATTGCTTTCCTTCTTGAAAAGTCATAAGCGGGACATTTTTTAGGGCTTGAACCTATTTTCCCAGGAAATGCACCAATGAAAGAATGTGAGCTGTTCAACCAACAAGTCAAAGCAGAAAAATGAAAAAAAAAAAAAAAAATCGAGCGAATAAAGGAGAGGGAATGAAGAATATTTTTTTTTCAAATTACTATAATTAATTCTTTTAATCATCAGTGCATTTGCTTTTAACGAATCATTAAATTTCGCTTATCGAGAGCAATTCATTATTCAGAGCTTTTCGTGCTTTTTCTAATGACAGCTAGATTCAGTCTATTAGCATTCAGTCCGAAATTCCGCATTTAGGTAAAATATGACCATTTGCTGATATTTACTTAATTGATTTTATCAAAAATTAAAAAAAAAATTAGTACAGTAAGATAAATTTCAGTGATATAAACGAATAGATGCATGGGAATCATGGATAAATATTTTCCAGATTACTCAAAATGATTATTTTAATGATGAGAGTATTTTATTTTAACGAGTCAGTAATATTAACTAATAGAGCTCAAAGCATTTTACCGTGCATCCTCGGCTTTTTACTAATAACAACTGGAGATAATCTAACCGTATATATGCAGAAAATCCCCATTTAGCTTTAAAAAACTATTGTCGGACATTTACTTTTTTTTTTTTTGTCTTAAGATAAATTTTTAAGGAAAATAATTTATTCCATCTAATGATTGTTGGAAATCATTATTTAGATATATTTTCTAATATATATGTATTAATCTTCAATTGTTTTTACTAAAAGTATCAAGCAAAAAAAAAAATTTATAATGATGACAAATCAACATCTTGCCAAAACTATTTCGAAATTTAAAGAAGAAAGAATTGGCTACAAGCTGGGGGTCAAAGTCCTCTTTCCATTGTAGTCTTCTTTTATTCCTTTTGGCATTTCCATTGCATGAGAAAGAATATTGCAAAGCAAACGATCTATAAACAGCAGCGTATCTCGCAACAAAATAATAGGATAAAAATAAAAATGACAAAATACTGAGCTCCTCCCAAAAATCTGTCATTGTTATGGCTGATTTTCTTGAAGAATAGTGATGTACAGATATTGATTTCTTATCATGATGACGTAAAACGGTGTAGACTGATTTTATTTAAGATCTGACAATTCTAGGCAAATAAACATACAATTATCTGGGTGCCATCTATTGAGAAATTTTCTAGATATTCTTATTTTTTACCAATTATTTGCAAAAGAATTATAATTCTAGATTTGCTATGCAGGCTTAAATTTTACATGATTTATTACGAATTAAAAGAAATATTTGAGGTGCATTTTCATAGCATTAATTTTATTTCAATAAAAGGATTTATTATGTATTAAATAAGAATTTGGTTATAATGAATGTCGGAAAGTTTTGTTTAAATAAATTTTTAAAGGATTTTTCTTATCCAAAATTTTTTCTTCCGCTAAATTTTAAAGGGTAGATTTCAACTTAGAACACTTTCTTGTATTAAAAAATCGATAAAAGCCAACAAAGATGCAAATTATGCTCTTCAATTACGTTGTATCCAGGCGCATTTTCATGTAAAATATGTAAAGCAGAATATAATTAAAACCGATTTTATTCTTCCTGCCTTCAGAGTATTATTTTTTTTTCAAGAAATAAAATAACTTCACCTAATAAGGGACAGATGGCACCACTACCTACTGCCTAAAATAAAGGAAACTAAGTTTCAGAGCAAGTAATATTTTTTTAAAACTCGTTTATCTCTCTTAAGATCATGTGAATGAATTTTGCTATCGTGAAAACACAGACCAATAGTTGTACTGTTTTACTTCCCAAAATAAGTAGACACATATAATCACAAAAGCTTCTTATTGAGAGATATTTCATAAAATGTTACCAAATAAAACTATTTAACAAACTAGAAAGTCTTTCGCTAAACGAATCTCGTTCGCTAAACGAACATAAAATATTTGAAGCTAAAAAACATTCTCAATTACTTGAGTAACTAATATTTTTAATGAGCGTTAATTTTCTGATAAACTACATTTCATAAAAACTTCCATCTGATAATTCCTTTCAAAGAGAATCGAGGTTAATTTTGACTTTTGAGTTTTTTTTTTTTTTTTTTTTTTTTTGCTGAATTTCACATTTAAAACATATAACATTCCATAAGCAAATAGAGGGTTCTAAAAATGAAACCAACAATGTTGGAAATTTTTGGAAATTTGGTTCCTGATATTTCTTGACAGTAACAGCAAACACGAGGTGAAGGCGAAACAATCTTCTTGAAAATATAAAAAGTTGCTCTCTTTCAGAAGACATAGTGTTGCTGTTCGTAACTGTTAGAATGAGTAGTTTAAATTTCATCTTTCGATCGTAAAGTTTTAAAGATTTCATAATTTTCTTTTGGGTTGTTATTTTTTAAAACCATATTCCATTTCCATAAGCGCAAATAAGTTTTAATTACTTTATTAATTGTCAATAATTAAAGACAAATGTGTTTTCAAACAATATACTTGTTCGTAATTATTCGAACGAATAAGGAAGAAGATTATGTTTAAATAAATACAAAATGGTATTATTTTTATTGCGCTTTTTTTTAAAATTTAGCATATTAATCTACTCGGTATTTAGGGGAGGGAAAAGGTCTGTTAGATAGTCACGCCAGCACTAATTATACTAAAGAGATCAGAGATTTCTGTTGAGCTTCTTCAACGTCTTTTTGAATATCGAAAAGATCTGAGAAGTATTGGAAACTTATCCAAAAAGCATTAATTGTCAACTTGAGTATCTGTTACTTGTGAAAAAAGTATGAAGCAAGAGGATCCATTGTCAACAAGAAAAAGGGAAGAAGTCAAGTGGACTCATGATTATAATATTGAATGAGAAAAAGATTGAACGATATATGGTCAACTAAAATTATAGAAGACTTGACATTAAGTTAGCTCTAATACTTCGCAGCAGAATCAGCATTGATTAACCGCCTTCCAAAGAAAAAGACATTCCTTGAAATAAAGTATGGCCTAAATCTTTCAATGAATTCACGTTTTGGGAACAGTATTTTAAAGACAGACGAAAGCAAATATTAGCTCTTTGAATCAAAGAGCGCAAAAGGGTTGGCTACAATAAAATGAGGTACTTAAAAAGATTGTACTCTGTCGATAATAATGAGAGTTGAAATGTCCATGTAAGGGCATGCTTTCTTTCTAATGATATCGTTAAAATTGCTATGATTGATGTACACCGATATCCTATCCCATAAACTAAAGAAATCTACACAAATTTGTGTATGGATCTGTGACATAGTTTTCGGCATAATGAATAATGATATACAGGTCAAAAATTGCCAAAGATTGTTTCTTAAGAAATAAGAATGAAGTACTAGAGTGATCATCATTTAACCCAGACCCTAAGGCCAGCGAAAATTTGTTGCCGATTTTAAAGTATTTGCATTTTGAAAAATAAAAAGTGGACAAATCCTTTTCTTGCGAAGATCGAAGATGAGTGGCAACATTCCTAAGACAACAGCGCAGAATCGTGTTGATCTTATGAATCAAAAACAGATGTCAGTGACTGAGGCCAAAGAAAGTTCGACTAAATATAAAACTTTTTTTTTAAGTTTTTCTTTCATTGTAAATTTTTGATCACTCCAATAATTTTGGGTAATTCAGAATTTAGAGGTATGTCAAAATGTCCCTATTATAAAATATTCCGCTATAAAGTTCGTGTAATTTTAAATTTATTCCATTGAATTAGATTGAATTAATGATAAAATTATGTTTGAAATATAAATAAATAAATTTATTTTCTAAAATAAGAAGTGTAAAATTTTTATTTTTGTTCAAATAATTATGAAAAAACACTATATCAGCTATACAGATTATTATATTAGATTATTATTTTATTATATATATGTATATATTGTATATATATGTATATTAGATTGGATCTTGCTTTTCATTTGTTTGAACTTTACGCACCAGGCAATGACTTCAAATCTTTCACATTTTGCAGAGCTCAACTGAGTAGCCTTACTAGTACAAAATATTGTAAAATATCCATAGGATGTTAGATATACTGATGGCAAGTACAATATCGTGAAGATACCATATTATTATTATAGAGCATCTTATACTAATAGGGAAGCTAAGGTAGAGTTATGGTTTCTAATGAGTTATTGTTACACACTATTATTGTAATGAATTGATTTCAATTTATTTTAATGAACTTGATATTTTTATAGCTATAGACGCATAACCCTGCTGTTCTGTTAGGGTCTATAAGACCCGAAATAAAAT
>JAPMOR010057695.1:186476-239433 GCA_026543865.1 Argiope aurantia
CTCGTTTATCTATACTGAGTAAAAAGCTACGAATATAATATCAGGAATCAATTTACAATCATAATAATGCAACAAATAATTAGTAAAAATAAAAATAGGAGTAGGAGATAACCACATACATCTTGTTGTATGTTTTTATTGATTACTAGCCGCCTTTGGCGACCAGCCGGTTCGCCAATCTTAATGTTCGTTTAAATTTTAATAATTACATATTTTACACAATTCCAACTTTAATAGATTCTTCATCAAAATATGTTAAAACTTCAAATTTTGATAGTCATATAATTCACTCATAATATTATAAAGGTCTTCAGTCATAACATAATATGTATCTCTCTAATTTTCTGTTACCTCTCGTAGAATTTATGCTGTAAATTAAAGTGTAAAGAATGGATTTGCAATTGATATAATAATATTTTTTACTGAAACAAAGCATTTTTTTATAATATGATTACTGATAACAGAGTCACTGAGCGTTTAAACTTTATGGGCACTAAAGAATATATTTCTTAATTTATGTAATATCTCAAGAATTTGTCAACAAAATGTTCTCAGATTCATCATGAACAGATCGATTAATGAACAATGTTTAATTTTAAATGCATCAAACACTAAAAAAATAAAATGAATCGTTTAAAATAATCGGTCGAAAACAGGTTTAAAAAACTACTTAAAAAACGATGTACTTAAAACTATAAGCATATACAAAAATATATATATATAACTAACATAAATACAATTTAATTGCAAAAGCATGCAACTAACCTAAAAATAATTTAAATCATTGAAAACAGGTTAAAAGAAACTACTTAAAAAACGATGTACTTAAAACTATAAGCATATACAAAAAATATATAACTACTATAAATACAATTTAATTACAAAAGCATGCAACTATCCTAAAAATAATTTAATTCATGAATCATCCGTTGATAATATTGTCAACAATCAGAACACAATGCGCATGCGTGAATTTTCAACGCCAGTTATGGTAAGGCAAAAGAGTGAATTTTTCTACGCCAGTTGGGGTAACGCTATGCAGATTAGACATTTTTAATTTCCTTTATTCTGTGTTATTTTAATTCAAAAGTACTTCAGAATGAATCTGAAAGATGGATTAATTAACAATGTTTAATTTTAAATGCATAAAACATTAAGAAAATAAACAGAATCCTTTGAAATAATCGGCCGAAAATTGTTAACCCTAGCCTCATTACTGTTGGGACAAAAAACTGAAGCCCTACTCATTTGGCGGTGAGGAAAATGGAAGATTTTTTTGCGGGAAAGTTAGTTTTTAATTAATAATTAAAATTCTAATTAAAAATTCTAAAAAAGGGACCCCAGGTGCACATTCCCGATCTCTAAGGTATACATGTAAGAAATTTGGTAGATGTAGGTCATATGACCTGGCCTGTAGAGCACCAACACACACACACATTGAGCTTTATTTATAAGTTTAGATTTATTCTCTCATTACATTAACTACTAAACCTAATCTTTTAGTAAAAGAAAATATAGTAGGAAGAAATCCCACATATATCTGGGCATATATAAATATAGATTTATGCAAATAAAATATATGTAAGTATATTTTACATATACATACTCATACATTAGAATTGAAAGACTGAAATATGTCAGAGAAACGTTATCAGATTTTTCATATTAAGATAATCAATTACCCATTTGTTACAGAATTTCGTTTGACTTAGATTTGCATTCAATTTTCATAGCTCTTTTCATTTTTTACATGTTCTGTAATTTTTTTTTTCCTTATTGAGCCTTTACGAAAACTTACAATTCTTCTTACTTTTAAAAAACATATAAATCTAAACAGCTATTTATTTACATTATTTTTGTAATTTGTTAATATTTCTCAAGTATTTTTTTATAAGTTCAGAATTTAAAAAAAGAAAGGAAATTGTGAATTGTTTGCGAGTTTCCTCTTATCCTTATTTTATATATTTTATGAAATATAATTGCTTGGCACTTACCTGTATTCTCTATCGTCGTCGGCCATTTCGCAAAAATATTACTACAGAAGAACTGCCTGAAACAAAATTAACAATAAATTAAACAAAATTAGACGTCAAATAGCTTTATTTTATTCACAATATTTATATTGCAAATCCTCAAAAACTATATTATTTTAGCACTTTCCATTCTTCCACTTCAGTTTACTAAACATTTTGCAGACACGAATTCTGAATAATTCGAAAAAGTGAATAGAGATTATAAATTTATATTCATTCGCCTGATTTAATAATTTTTATATTACCAATAAATTCAAGAATATGAGATAACTTACGTCAAAATGTATTATTGGATGTCATTCTGTTCCTAACCAGAGCATATTAAATGTATGTTTTTATAAAGAACAAATTTATGTTGTCTCCTATAAAATAAATAATTACCATACGAAATAATAATAATAAATTGGAATTAATATTTAAAAATTGTTAGCTATAATGGCTATGATTTTTTTATTAAAAGATTTATTTCATTTGATATCAGTTATCTGATATTTTAACCTTAATGCAGAATGAGCATTGTTTTCGTAAAGCTGTTTTGCATATTATTGTTTTTATCATAAAATGTAAAAAAAAAAGAACTAAGAAGAAAAGAAAATTTTCATCATATTTTATTTTCTTATTTTCACAAAGTGAAAAGGCCTGTTTTTGATTATAAAAAGACACGTTAGATACAAAATAGTTGTCAAAATCAGATTATCAAAGCTCTTTCAATTGATTCTTCATCAGAAAGGTGATTAATGTTTAGATGGATTTATTCAGATTAATGATGATCAATTGCTCATACTGGATTCGAATAATATATAATAATTCGGATTCGGATAGTCATATAACAGATAATGAGACCAATGAAAATTCCCAAATTTATTTTATAACCATCAACAGGCATCTGCAAACTCTATAATTTCTAAAAAGGAAAATATTTCGTGTTCCACAATAACTGAAAGAGATTCAATAAACTCGGTAGTCTGGTTTACACGCCAAATCTAGAACTATCCATTTTTAAATGAATTATAAATGGTAACGATAAATATCTAATGAGTTGCCATGCCATAGTTGAAAAGATCCTAGAGCAAATGTGATAAACTAGCACAAATCGGATCGAAAACTAAATTACTTCAAAAAAAAGATCATGGTATTAATTTGGTGGAATTACGAACTATTGAGTATTTTCAATTACATCCAAGCCACCAAATGAATTCAGATGTGTGTCATATAAATATGTTAATTAATGTTTATTTATTAACACTAAGTGCTTTTTCAATAACACCTGAATTCAACTCACATTTAATTTTTAATGAACTAAACATATTTTTTTCTTCAAAAATTTTCTAGAACTTATAGAAAAAAATTTTTAGTTACTTTTGAATAGATGATGATTACAAGAAATTTGAAAAGGTAAGTATTTAAATTGTTTTTAATATTTTGAATGCTACAATGCTATAATTATTAATACTTTTAATGTGTTTATCTTTTACTATTAAAGATTTGAATTATACCATGCTATTATCGGGCAGCATATATTAATAGTTCAAATATTTAATTCAAACAAACATTGCATTTAAATAGTAATTTGTTTTTCAAAATCAGTAATCATAAGGTTAAAAACGAGAAATAGAGATGATTTTAACAAAATAAGCAATGGGAACAAACCATCGGCTTATAAAAATTATTCCAAATGATGCGTAAAAGCTTATAAAAATATATTGAATTGTCGTTATTTTTTTCGGAAAAGAAATATACGCTTTAATTTCAGAAATAAAGCCTTTATAAAATTGGTAAACTTTTGTTGAAAATACAAACAATTGAAGAAATATTCTAAAATCGCACGTTAATTGCAAATAAAGAATATGAACTTCGGAGCAAAATTTTTGGAGTAACTAATCGTTAATAATAAAAATCATCATTAGAAGCTCTCTTAAATTTGATAAAATTTTATTTCCATCAACTAAGGCTGCCACTTTTCAAAATTCATTCAATTTCAAAGTATCTTCAAAACGGTTAAATAAAATTATTCCAATGAATTTCTTTTTTGTTACTGAATTTGGTTCATAGAAACTAGAATATAGCAGACGATAAAAGTATTTTATTTTATCAACAGAAAATATTTTGAAAAATCTTTTGCATCAATTCAAATTTTTTTATTACGCTGTGGTGACGCATTGTTTGGGTTCCGCTACGAATAAATATTTTCTGCTGTACTCTGATATATAAAAAACAATCTTGCACTGAATTATTCGTAGCAAATCTTCTCTGTTTGTCTGAAAACAGTTTTTCGTTGATCTTACACAGAATCAAATCTGAGTTAAGCTGATAAAAAAGAGGTTTCTCTATCGATCGCAAATAGAAACTAGTCTCTGTTTGCATGGTAACCATTCTCTGAAGATTTCAGATAGAATTGCGCGCAGAAAAGTTTTGGATATTGAATAAACTTGATCTGGCGAATGAGACAGATCGTAAACTTCCTCAGAAAATCTGGTTTATCAGATTATCTTGAAATTGAAATTGTAATAGAAAGGTAAAGTATCAGAAAACATGAAGCAGTTCTTTTATTTGAAAATAAAGGAAGAAAATGTCATGCATTTTTAAAAAGAATCGGAATTATTTATTTAATTTAATTGTAATTATTTATTTATGAGAAGGAATAGTTATTTTCTTCAATATCTATTTCCAGCTGAATATAACTGCATATATAACTGCCAGTTGTTATATATATTGTTTGTATCTTTGTTTCTTTGAAAAAAAAAATATATTATCTTATTAGAAGAAGATAAAAGAAATATACATTATCTTATTAGAGTAGTGGAGAAGAAATATATATTATTATTACTTTTAGAGGATTTTTCCGCCCTTTTCATAAAACAAGAAGTTGTACATAACGTCATTTTCGTTTTATTTCAACCAAATTTTATGTTTTCATATACGTTTTAGTATATATCATCCAGAATATCAATGATCTTTAAAAGACAATTGAAGAGTGCATTTAGAAAGAACTTTTCAATTTTAATTCCAGTTATAATCAAGCACATTGACATGCAAACGAGACAAATACTAAAATTAAAGTTGAAAACAGTTAAGCTATTCTTCTTGAAGAATCAGGCATCACTATTGTTTCAAATTTATAAAGATTATGAGTTATAAAGTATTTATATATTTCAAAATTGCTTTATTTTCATTCTTAGAGGATGCAAATTTTTGATTTCTGACATACTGGGTTAGACTACTTTCATACTCTTTTTAATGGTTGATTAATCAAAATAAAGATTATATAAGCAGAATTATCTTTCTCTTTTCACTAATATAAATAAACTTCTTTTGAATTTTAAAAAAATACTGATAATTTAATACTATAAATGAATAATAAAATAAGAAGTCAAAAGAATTAGTTGAATTTTCAAATATTTCTTAAAATATAAGAACATATTACAGTGTTTTGAAACATTTCAAATAATAAAGTACAGCACATTAGCTGCACTCATATTCATCTTTTCGACAATTCATTCAATTCCAATACACACATATTCTTATATTATTTATATATAAATGCTGTATAAGATTCTTAAGTCTTGCTCAAAAGAAAATTAAGTCACGTTAATAACATAAAACTTGAAGCAATTCTAATTTCATTTTTTATTGTTTATTTTCTTGTAAATAATTGAAAATTTCTTATTTTGCTCGTGGGAAATATTAATACGAGATATAAACAATTTTCACCAAATTACTATAACTAAATAAGAAAATTATTTTATTGAAATTTTGTTCCCATTGTGATATTGTAATTATCATATAAATCAAACTCTTCACCTCTTAGTTGATATTCCCATAAATATCATAGTTAAAGTATGCAAACACTTAAAAGTGACTTGATAAAAATATTTTCGAATTATTTTTTTCATAAAAATAAAATAATTTCTAAAACGCTGAGATAAATCATTTAAAGATAATTGCATAAAATGTTTGCTTTAAAATTTTAATAATATTAGAGTAATGGCAAATGTTCTGTGTTTTGTATAAACCCAAAAATATGAAACAGTATTAGCAATATCCACAATATTCCAATTTACAACCCAGAAGTCTTAAGAAACAGGCTATTTTAAAAATATTTGTTCGTTTTGAAATTTTTAACAAAGGACAGAAAATAAATTTTAAAATTATGTCTTAGAAATTATGCACAGTCCCATATTTTAGAATTGATATGTGTGTCCTTAATTGATGTCTTCTTTTCAAAATTATTTTAATTGTAATAATATTCAGTTTCTCCCATTCGCATAATGAAACTAAACAACAGGAAAAAACTTGTTTGCTATAGCTGTAAACATAAAACAATTTCGAATTAAGAAAAGCCTTTTTAAATGTTAGGAATAACTGTTAGTACTTTTAGTTTTGGCTAGAATAATTGCAATAAATTCATTACAAAAGAAAACTGAAAAATTCAAGTAGATGTAGATTCAAAAAAAAATTTTTTTAACTAATGAAATTAAAATTTTGAAAGAGATATTTTAAGATTAATAAACCAAATTAAAAACTTAATAAATCATAATTTTCCTATGAAGGGAAACTTTCTCTCCGATGTGTATTAACTGTGCTAGAATCAAAAGCTGACTTACCGGAACTGCAAGGAAGCCCAACCCTTCAGTAGGAATCGAGAGAGTGAACACTGACCAGCACCGGAAAATCCAAGCTGCGAATCCTTTTCCCTCTGCTATATTTATCCCTTCCTCCCTTCCACCCACATGCGGCTCCATCTTTTCCCAGTCATATTTATTTCATTTATCCGAGCCGAGCAAATAAACCAAGAAAGGAAGCGTCTTTCCGAAAAGCAGTCAAACTTTCCGTCATATTTCTGCCAGCGCACCTCAATCACTTCTTGTCTAATTAGTCCATGGATTGTCTTCGGCAAAGACGTGAGGGAGGTTGTTGGGAAAACAATCTGCCACCTTCACTACAATTCAACATGCACTAGTCTAGCCTTTTGTTTTGGTTTTGCAATAACAAACTTAGTCTCAAGGTTGACTGTCTATTCGACAATGCTGTCTTTGAACATGTTATGAATCACTTCAAAAAGAAAATTGCCGTGAATTGTTTGTTTAAACTTAAGAAGAAAGAAGAAATGTGAATGGAGAAAGAATAAGAATTCTGTAACATTAGTCATGTTTTGACAAGTTGCATAAAAAGCATCCGTCATGGAGGAAACTGCTGATACTTCTGTTTTAGTTATATAAATGTTTGATCCACCCTGTACATAACTGGAGAATCTTCTTTTGAATCGTATGGTCTGAAGCCATGATCTTCAGATTCTGGAACTGAAATCTTGCCACGAAACACCATGTTCCCATTTGATTTTCAGGTTAAAGGAAGCAAATTGGGTCCTTAAGCATGAACAAAAGATCCATAGATGTTGGTACAGAATTTATAATTATACAAATATTGGGCTGCCTAAGGATTTTACTCAGTGTAATTGGTAGGTAGCAAAAAAATAATTGCATTAACCTATATATCAGGGGAATATAAAGTAGATCAGTCAGTGTAAATTAATTTGAAGTGACTTATCTGTACTCATATTTATCAAAAGAGCCGTTCTAAAAATGAACTGCTGTATAGAATTGATATTTGATGCAGTTTTTCTGATCACCAAAATCAGATTCTAGAATACAAATTAACAGTACAGTAATTTCGCAGTAATTAGCAAATATTAGACTAGAGGACAACTAATTTAACAAAAACGCTGGATTAGTTGAGGTTTATGGATTAATTGTTAATTACACCATGGATTGTTACTTACAACAAATATGGATTGTTAATTACAACAAATATGGATTGTTAATTACAACAAAAATTAAGAAATATATAAAATTAAACAGAAACTTACACGATATTTAATATTGCAAAGTATGATTAGAAATATATCGATTGTTTATATCGGTTAGTATCGATGATACTTGTATATAGTAATTTTATCCTCTTTAACGTTCTCCGTTCGTTCTGCTGAAGATGCCAGGCTATAAGACTGGATTTTCGAATTGCCGGATTTCCAAGAGTCTACAGTAATAATAGTTCCAAAACTGGAAACTAAAAGTTCTTTTTAAAACTACTGTCGATGAAAGATCTATGTAGGCTTATGTAACTATTTTAATTTAGGAACACATTTTATAGTAATACTACTTCAATAAATTTCTATCTGTTGGGTGAGTATGGAATGGAAATAATCCTCCATCTTATGGAAACATGAAGAGTGAAAAATTTCATTTCATTCAAAAGACTAATAAAAAATGGAAGATTTCTTTCTCTAAAATTACTCTTTCAATTACGTAATGATATTATACATCAGACTGTGAAATCAATATAATATTGAGAAATCATACGAAAATTGAGAAAAAATGCTTGAGAAATCATCGAATCGGGAGAAAAACTACTAAATAAAATGTGCTAAAATAATTTTTTTCTCCGAGTAATTTGCATGCTATAAGTACTTTTAGACACATAATTCATTCTTAACTTTTCAATTTCAAAAGTAAATTGTAAGAGCTTTATCAGCTATTTGCTTTTGAATTCTAAAAAACTTGAATCTAGTTATTTAATTCCGAAAATAATTCACTATATTTGCATCAATAAGAAATGCTTCAGATGACGAAAGAATGTAATTTGTTTCCTTTTCTTTTCAATCGAACTTTGTAGAATAAAATCAATGAAAAGGGTTTTTTATCATATAATTTTACTTTAATTAAAAAATTGCTGCAGATTGAATGAAATAAGACGGATTTTGTAATTGAGTTGCAAAATTTTACGACTCATTATTTTAAGATACTTTTAAAAATAAAGAAATCTGTTATCAATCGCAAAGAAATTGGTATGAAAGTGGTATAGAAATGAAATAGCAATATGTTTTGAAAGTACGTAAAAATAAGATACGGTTCACTGAGGTTTTATAGTAGTTTGAACGCCAGAACCTGATCTTTAATAATACATATAAAAGGAAAGTAGAAAGAAAAAATAAATAAATATTTTCAATATACGATTGGATTTCAGAAAAATCTTAAGATCACTATTTGAAAAATAAAATTTATATTTTTGACAGTTAAGAAAAAAAATGGCAAAAGCTATTTATGCAAAAGTCATAATATGAAACATTCGTGAAAATACAATGTGACAACTGGCTTAAAGAAAATAATGAAAAAATGAAACATCTGTCATTATTAAAATTATTAGAGATTTAAATTCAAAATAATTAGAAGTCTCACGTAACCCTACGGAATTATAATCTTTTTTTTTTTTTTTTTTTGAAATTTTTCACTGAACAATAAAAATAAATCTGTATTTTCTGTTCTGTTGGAAAATGTTGATGAGGCATTATATCCCAGAATCGTCCCACTTCAAGTATTGTCAACTGTCAATCTTTCAGTCTATATAATATTAGTACTGACGGAACAGCTCTTTTAAGCTTACATTAATTACATGTATGTTCTTTGATCACAGGTAATTCAAAGATAACCAAAATTCGAAGCATCAATTATATATATTTCCAGAAATACTAGTTTCATACCAAAATACCAGAAACTGATATAATTTCCGAATCTAGATACCTATTTTAGAACTGCCAAGGGAAAATATTGTTCGCATGTCTAAGCCATGGGTTAAGTGGTTTGCCTAAATCTTATACCTACATAACAATAATTTTAGCATGAATACAGAGGACAGTATTTTTTTAATTTGTAAAAACTCTTGATCATTTTCTTCAGTTAAAGGCTTTATGGAACTCAAGCATAAAAATTCTTTAATACAAATACGAAAATTTTTCCACATTATTTTACTTTGCAACGTTATTCTGGCAATAAGTAGGATATTAATCCACGAGGAATGAAATTTTTAAATTAAATTTATGCCTTGTGCATATTAATTTCTATAAACTAAATGGCTGTTTTGGCAAAAAAAAAAACTGATTTCTAATCTTAAAAATAATACAGATCACAGCCCTTTTCCAATTCGGAGAAAATCTTTGTCACTTTCTTCAATTAAAGGCTTTGCAGAACTCAAGCATAAAAATGATTTAATACAAATACAAAAATTCTTCCAGATTATTTTATATTTTATGTTGCAACGTTTTTCTGGTAATAAGTAAGAAATTAATCCACTAAGAATAATACTTTGAAATTAGATAATTAGATTACAATCTTGTGCACATTAATTTCAATCACCTAAATGTCTATTTTGACACAAAAAAACTGTTTTTGAATTAAGATTTGTCATTTGGTGTCACTACGTGAACAATCTGAATTAAGATATGAATTATAATTTAATTCGTGAACAAAAAAGTAAGACAAAGCAAAAAGAAATTTAATCCGTGTACAAAAGATATGAATTATAAATTAATTCGTGTTCAGAAAAGCAATAAAAAAGCAAGATAAGTTAAAATTCTGTTCTTCAAAGCATTATTGCGAAATTTTTTACGGCTGCTCTGGGTAACTTACGCCAAAGACGTCATTAATCAGAGATACATGCATCTGAAGCATTGCTGATACATCTGATATTGCTGATTGCTGATACATCTTGCCATGTGACATATCTCACACTTATGTTATAGAAGTGGGAAAACCATAAATATAAGTAATCTCGGAAAATGAACATTCTGCTTTTCAAGTATTAATAAATTAAATTAAATCTCAATTAAATCTGAAAATTTTCTCATGATACCTATTACTAACTCTATTAATAGCCATGAAAATTTCTAAAATACATTCTCTAATTAAGATTTTCATTTAAGTGTGAAAGGATAGATCTAATATTCTCGATAAAGAATTTACTTCTTCGAATAGTAAATATTAAACCTGATTTCGGCAGTTGAAATAACATAGAATCAATATTTTTTACTGATTACGCTCACTCTAAGTTAATAAAACATTTTATATCCAAAGTATTTTAAGCTGCTGTTCTATTAAAATTAATTTTTTAAGAATTATTTGTTGTTGTCTTTTATAAATTTGATAAAATTTTAAATAATTGCTTTAATAACTGAATAAATAATTTTAATAACTGACTTTTATTTTCTTATAATTTCGTTTCTCAGTTGCAGAGTAAAATTAGAAATTATATAATTTTGTATACTCCTTGAAGGTGTCATAGAGAGTAATATGAAAAACATCGATTTAAATATAATGTTTAGCATAAAATATAATAATGTTTAACATAAAATATAATAAATATGTTAAACAAATATGAATTTCATTTATTATTAATGGGTGGCTTATCACTTTTTTCATCTCCTAATTATTGTGGACCAGAAACTGTCTCATCCTAGAGGAGAATAGTTTTCAATAAAAATAATTAGCTTAAAGTTACGAATCTACATCTAAAAAAAGTTATACTTTTTTTTTTCAATTTAAAAAAAATCTGTAGCAAAAAATGTATTAGTTTATATAGAAAATATGAATTATATTTTTAAAAGATCTGAAATATTTCTTTTTTCCTGATTTGCTGGTTGGGAGAGAATAAGCTCCCTCTAGAATAATTTGCAATTTTACTTAAAAATAAATTGCAAAAAAACTATTGTCATTATATTTGCTGCTCTCCGAAGATAGATTTTTTTTTCTTCCAATTATCAAAAATTGATAAAAGTCTTGTTTGGGCTAAAAATTTTATTTTACTTGGAAATAAACCTAATAATTATCGCCTTCATACAGGATTAAAACTATATCTATTTTTAAAGTTTTAAACATACTTTAGAATGGGTTTGATTTGTGGGTTCATGCTTTTTTCAATCATTTTTTCATTCTGCTTCACTTGATTCTTGTTAGTTTTAACAAGAGAAGTTAAACCTACAGTGCAACGTGTAGTCATTTCGCTACATATTTTTATTTCCATTTATAAGCTTCACATGATTGTTTCAAATTGCAACAATAAATGTTTGAAAATCTTTTTTTTATGCTTTTGTATAAAAAAGTGTTAGAAAAGATTGATACATGGCAAATAGTAGTACTTATTTAGATTGAAACTGGAAATTTGGAAAAATACCAAGATGGCTGTTGTAAGAATAGTTCTACCATTAAAGATATTGGGCCGCGGTGGCCTGGTGGTAAGGTCTCGGAACCGGAGTGTTTCAGGTTCGAGACCCGATTCCACCGAAGAACCATCGTGTAGGGGGTCTGTTGCACGTTAAATCCGTCATGAGCAAACGTCCTCCCGCTGGTGTGGTGTGGAGAGGGGGGTGCCAGCTCAGGTGTCGTCCTCGTCATCTGACTGTGGTTCAAAATTACGAGGTCCGTCCCAAAATAGCCCTAGTGTTGCTTCAAACGGGACGTTAATATAACTAAACTAAACCATTAAAGATATTATCAAAATGTATTTTTCTTGAATTTTCAAAATATATTGAGAAAAGAGACTTTTTATTTTTATGGCAGAATTGTTATAATACGATTTGTGTTGCTGGGATATTGTTAATATAATGTAGCCATTTCGCATATTTTAATTCTTTAAAAAATTGCACAAAAAGAAATAATTTAACAACATTTTAATAATTTTCCTAAATTATATGCAGGTACATAAAACATACAAATCTTTTTTGTAAAAAATTAAAAGGTCGTGCATTTTTGGGCTAAGTTAGAGTTAAGCATTGGCGCTAGACTTAAGTATTGAGATGGGAAAATATATATCAACACATATCAATAAACATCTCAGCATTAGCTTTGCATTCAATTAAAACAATAAAATGATTAAAATGCAGCGAAAGGTCTTCAAATCATAACACAACAATCAACGAATTGATGTCATTGATTTTTTATAAAAAGTTACAATGTGTAAGGTTCAGTTTCAGAGTTATTATGGTAAGTATTTGTAATATTGTGCAAAATTTAAGCAAACGGAAATTTGAAAATGGCTTCCAATTTTCCGCTTTTCGTACCGCTCTAGCATCGAATAACAGTGTCTTCAAATTTAATAAATTCCATTCAAACCCAAACATAGATGTACAATTAATACAGAAGTGTTATCTTTTGTTACAAAGCTTAGATTCTGTCTCTATTTTACGGTACTTTCATCGAAGTACCGTACTGTTACTGTTTACCGAAAAGTGCACTAAAATTGTTATAAATTTTCAGCTCTTAAAAGCTGAATCTTTTTTTAGTTATGACAGTGGATAATATGAACCGTTTATTACCTCTTTATTGAGATGGGCAATATATTTCAGCGAGTTCAAAATAAGAAGTGTAAATTATTAAATACTTTTTAAAGGCTTAATTTGCTTTTTGCTTGTAAAGATAAAATTTTGTAAATGATTTTTTGCTTTTTTTTTTCTTTGCTGTAATTTAAATATTCGTGTTTTTTAGATAACACCACACTAATTTAATATTTTCAGAAATTAGTTATCAGTCGATTGGTTAATTGAAGTAAATTTTGATTCCATACTAGTGAAGCCACTTGATTACGAATTCGAAAGCAAATTAATATGAAGACTCTTTAATATTTATAACAGTGAATTGCAAATTGAAAATTAAAGAATATGAATTATTTAAAAAAAAAGAAAGAAATTCTGTATTTTAGTATTATAATGAAAATGTGACTATAAAAATGTGTTTTTGATTCTTTAAATTTCTTTTCTAATTCTATTCTATTAACTGATATTCATACATGTGCTATTAAGATGTTGCCTATTCAAAGCAAGTTTGAATAACTTAAAAATAATTTAATAAAATAATTTGTACCTTATATTTTTGAGATGAAATAAGTTTTTAAAAAAATTAATATAGCAATTTTAATTAAATATTTACAATTCTTCAATTAATTTTTCTTTAGTTTCAAGAATAAAAATTGAAATGCTTTTTTTTAATTCTTTAGACTCATTCATATAATGTTTTAAAGTTGCAGTTTTAAAGTACGTGAAGTGTAATGCTAATGCATTTTTTCGATTTCGTCAAACCACTTTTGCATCGAACAACTATTTATCAAACTTTTGCACATGATCTACTATATGGTTCCGACACATTTGCTTATTTTTAGACATTCGTTTTTGCATTATTTTTTTTTTCAGATAAAAGAAAATTATTAGTTACAATTTTTTATCGACGTCTTGTTTTATTGTTAATTTTGTTTTGTCCAGTAACAATATTAGCTATAGTAACAATATTTTGCCCAGAAATAATATTATCCTACCCTAATGGTCAGAAAAGAATATAGCTTGAAATTTCTTTCAGAATCGTAAAAGTAATTTTTTTTTCTCTGTGGGCAAGAAAATGAAGAAAATACGCGCATTCATTTTCTAACTTCATTGGATGTCTATATAGTCCTCCTACCGCTCAATCCGATGATATAAGGCATTCAAATAAGCATCAAAATAATGCCTACATACTAGCTTTATTTTCTTTAACATCAGTCTAGCAATATAACACTTTTTTAACTTTTAGATGTATATATATAGTTCTTGTCAGCTGAGTGTTAGTACGAAAGCTGAATAAGATTACTAATTATAAACTTACTTATTTTTTGAAGATCTCTATTTAGTAATTTTATTAATGACCATATAAAAATCAATATTGTTGCTTAGAATATATACTTCTGAAAGAAAGGCACCTTATAAATAAAAAGCATTTAAAAAATTCCACATGATAACCTTTCTTACATTCTGTTAATTATTCCAATTAAAAAATACTTATTCAATCGCTGTATCAGAATCATCTAAAATTTGAGTTATATGGAAAGAAAATGTGAATTGTAGACATATGTATTGTTGTATATTGTGTAAAAATTGATAATAACAGAAACTATTTATTTTCATATTGCTTTACAATCAAGTTTCAAGCTATAAGTCCCCCATATCTCATTCAATTTTATACTCATATATCGAAACATAACTCGTTATTAATGCATATTAATTACTAGAAATTATCAATATGCTTCTTTTATATTTATTCTAAACATCATTCCATGGCTATAGGCGTTAGAACCAGAAAAGTTATAGAGTACGATGATCTTCATAATATTAGGATAGATATTAACATGCATGATTCTAGAATCATGTTTCAATGAGAATTTATTGTGATATAGACAACTTAATTTTCATTGGATTTTATGTCATTTAAATAACCCAAATGTTAGTTATTCATACTTTCTGTGTCTGGAACTATGCCATTAGCACATCAGTAGCCTTCACATTATTTTTAGAAAGCAAAGTTGTTTATATTTTATAAATAACGTATTTTTTGATGGGAAAACTTTTTTTATGGGCTGAAAGCTGAAAACTGAATTACTTCCTACGCACGAAAGAGGAATAAGCATAATTAATCTTTTACTAACTCACAACCTGGGTGAGAAATTTCGATTAAAAACTGCTTCTCTTAAGAAAGGAGCTAAATAATATTGGAAAGAAATCTTTCCGCACATATGTGCCTACATAGACAAACATATTGGGGCTTAAATTAAACACTGAAACCAAAATAAAGCATATAAGTCAATATGCCAAAATAGATTGTCTCAACACAGTGTTCAGATTAAAAAATAAAAGCCACAAGAACTTACTAAAAGCATCTGCTGTTTGTTCAATGAATATGATCATACATTTTAATATATTTTCAAATATGTGTTGACACTGTTAATATATGTATTGATTCATGAAATTTAGCATTTTTCATTTTAGTTTCTTATGATTGAATCAATTTTTTTAAAAAAACCATCCTTTATAAAGTACCCCCCCCCCTCCTATTTTTTAATTTTTTGTATACGTAGTATAGAGAAAGTATAGTAATTATTAGAAAATTCGAACTCGAAATTTCGATAAATCTCCACGTTTTAGACTGAGTTCGAAAAACACATTTTTGGAAAATGTCCGTCTGTTTTGTTTGAGAAAAACGTGTCTAAAACACAAATTCGATTTTTGGATATAGAATGCATGCCAAGGATTAATCACCAAATTACTCGCGAAGGATGACACCATAGTTTTAGTAAAAATGCTAAATTCAAGCCAAAAAATATTTCGTAGTTATTGTACGACTATGCCATGTAATACGTTCTCTCGTATGACTTCATTAGAAAGTATGCGATAAAGTTTTAGGGAGACCACTCCCACTGGTTTCTTCCATTATTTTGAAAAGGTTTAGAGGTGGGAGTCATTACTTTTCCTATAAAATTTCCTTTGACGAAAACATACACGAATTTATATTCTTTTCATATAGAGTAAAATTAATTACCCTAAAAGTAATTTAAACAAAGACACCTAAAAATTACTTTTTCATTTCCATTAAATTACCTATCTCACTCAATTTCTTTTAAACTTTCCCGAATTAAAGAAAATTTCTAACTCTGCATCATTCCGATCGAGTAACTCATTTCGTGAAGAGAACTATTAATTTTTCAGAAATGCTACATTTGTTGGAGGCCTAAATTTTTGTATAACGAATAGAAAACTCGCTCATTTTCAATGTTTAGAAAATTTTAAAAAATTGCCAATACCCAAATAAATCAGTAGATACTGACAATATCATTTGTTTTATGCTTCAAACTCTGTTTGTGTTCTTTGTAACTAAGCTGTATTCTTCAATAGTAGAAAATTTGTTTTCATTTCGTCTGTCAGTCCCTTTTGCTGTATTAAACTTTTTTTTTCTAACTGT
The DNA here is from genome assembly GCA_026543865.1 of Argiope aurantia. Classification (NCBI taxonomy): domain Eukaryota; kingdom Metazoa; phylum Arthropoda; class Arachnida; order Araneae; family Araneidae; genus Argiope; species Argiope aurantia. The sequence goes on from JAPMOR010057695.1 coordinate 203,095, forward strand.
AATCTACATGCATATTTTTAGTGGTTAAAAAATACACAACTGAAGAATTGGGGTAAATTTGTCTAATAATTTGAGATTGTTCTGTTAGTTTTGAAAACAAAACTGCCAAAAAATGGAATTGTGTGTCACGGCAAATGGGGAATTTTGAGATTAAAAAAAAACGGGAAATTCTCTCCTTCTGATCCACAGATAGCAATGCAGCATCTTCCCTCATTTGAAATTTCTAAAAAGTGTAAATTTTCAATATTTTGTATATCATGTTTCTGGCGAGTTGGTGGTTGACCTTCGACCTCAGAAGATAAGTGCATTAGCTGAGAGGTAGATAAGTTTCAAACAGAGAATGTTATTAATACCATAGGGCTGTAACAAATTGCTGTGAACTCGACGCTTTTCCCCACCTCTTTATTTATTAATAATGTACCTGCAATCGCGTGTTATTATAGCTGACTATTTAGCTGCTATCCCCGAAGGCACACCGAAAATTCTGAATGACCGGACCGCCGCTACAGTATAGGCGGAAACTGAGTCCAAAGGGCCATCGCCGGCCTTTCCCGTACGAGGCATGTCCCATCAACGGTAAAGGTAACTCCTCCAAACACTATTTCTGTACCCACCAGTGTGGTGAGAACCAACCGCCATTCCTGAAGTCTCTCATCCCCATGTCTGAGGTGACCCCAAGAGATGCAATCTCGTGTTATGGAGAAGCGATACGATACCAGACCCGCCGAACATTGGAAAGAATACATCTCCTAACTCATGAAAACGGACCAATCTGGTATCATGAAGTTTTTATGTAGCAATCACCAACTCTTCAAAGCCAGGGTATGCTCAACTTTAACACCGGGGTTTGAGTACTTCAACCGTGTGATCCAGTGATCAGCTCCCTTTTTAAAAATAAATCCCTATCTCATCTCTTTTTAATAGTAATTTTTATGTCATTGATAAAGTGCAAACAATCCAGAAAAATATTTACAAAACGTTATTATATTGCCGCATTGAAGAAAGACAGTCGAATCTCCATGGCCGCATGGTCATGGTACTGGTCTCACGATCGAGAGACCTTGGTTCGAATCCCGCTAGAGACAATGCGATTAATAGTATATGTAAATGCTTAATTCCTTGATTTTATATTTTCCTTTATTTCATGTTCCAGAAGATACTGGACAGTCCTTTAGTTTACCAGACAAGTGTTCTGGACTTTTCTTACTGTCTCCAGAAGAGTATTCTGGAACTTTCTCTGCTTGTATAAAAGCAGATTTGTCAGTTACTCTGTTCTGAGTCCAGAGTTCAGTTAATAAATTGGTTTAGCTCTACCTCTTGTGTGTGTGTGTGTGTGTCATTGAGTTCTATACTATAGTTCTACGTGACACTATTATTCAAGTTCTCTCATGGCTTGACTTATGAAAACTTTTCGCAATGTTAAAAGAGTTTACATTATAATTTCCTCATCTCTAACATTCTAAGCACAAAAGAAAATATTTCAAAATTTTAGAAATAATTCATTTTAATCTCAACCAGCCAGTTACAGTTTAGAAAATTAAAAAAAAAACTATTTTATATTTTCGCTGCGAGCATTAATAGGAAATTGCTTTAACTTTCAGAGCAATTTTCCATCAATTTAAGGAATTTTTTAGTACGCGAAAGATAGCTCCTTAATTTCCTAATTAAAACAGAAATTATTCACTTACATGGACTAAGTGGTTTCATAACTGAATAATTTGTGTTGACAAAATGATCGACCCAGAAATAGGATTAAGATTTCAAGAAGCTTGAAATCTTAATTAAGATTTCAGAAATTTGAGCACTTCACCTCACTAATTAGCCTTCCTAACTATGCATCTTTAATGGAATTAAATCAAAATTATTCAGAACAAATTATATCCTCCTAACTTTGTTAATTTTAGAGCATCAAACATATTTGAGGATAAAATAATGATATAATCGGTCTATTGTTAATATATTTTTTAAAAAAATGGCTTATATATTCTTATGAAAATTTAACCCAAACAGTTTTACTATTATACTCTTTTGAATGAAATGAAGATTTTCCTGCACTGTAGTATTTTTTTAAAAGAAGAATGAATTAGTTTAAACACTTCATTACTTCGGAATTTTTTTCCCTTACAAATATTTAAGGCAAAAACATTTTTTAGCCTGTGTTGAGTTCTAGCTTTAGACAAATCTAAGTTTAATAACCGAATTATAATAAAAATTTGAATAAATGACAAATGAAAAAAGTAAACATCAACTATTTAACATAAACAAGACACGGATAGGCTATAGGTCTTGATGACTAGAAAACTAAACTGAATCATTTATTTGTCTATATTTTAATGCAGCTGCATTTAATAATATATTTTAGAAGATCCAGAGTATATTTGGGTACAGAAGATCTTTAATTTAACACTGCAGGTATAACATTTTAAGCCAATGTGTCCTGGAAGTTAAGAGAAAGGGTTCTGTTCAGGTCTAAACATAATTCAAATTCACTTATAACATTTTTAACACAAAAATCTTGTAACTTCAAAACAAAATTTTAATAGAACAAATCAAATCTTGATTATTTTTATAAGATTGTTAACTAAAGTATTTTTTTAGATTGTCAAAGATCGGTTCTAGAAAGCAATTTTACAAATCTATGAAGCAAATTAGTAGCGGCAATCTTAAGAGAATAATTTTTTCGTGTCTGTCCTTGCGGTCACCACTTTAAATAAATGATTAATATGAAATTACTAAGTCAATTTTGGAGAAATCATTGATGAAAACACAATACTATATGTACATTGTTTAACAAGTACTTAGTAAAAAAAAAAAAAAAAAAAGGCAGTAAAATTTTCCTGGCCACAAAATTTTGATACCTAAAAACAACACGAAATTAAACGCGATTACCAATGTCATAAAATGCAAGGCCTTTCCGAAAATTACTTTTTCCTTTGATCTCTTTTTTTTTTTTTTTTTTACGGTAGAAGAATTTGAGTCGCCTAATTGCGCTCTGGAATAAGATATCAGGCTATTTTCAGAACGATATATCTGATAAAAAGGAGTGCACATGGAGTTGCATACAAGTATTAAAGTTATTCTTGCTCCTAAAGGTAAATAGACGACATTAAGAAGAGGTATTCTGTTACCCCATCCTAAACTAAATGTTTTAGTCCCATATGTACTTCATTTTGGCATTGAATTTTTTTTTTTTTTCGAAATTATACTCCATAAATAATTAAAAATAATAATTAAAGTAGCATCAATTATTATATTCATTCAAATTCAAAGAATAGCTTGATGAGTCATTTGCATTTTTTCCCCATATATGTTATATATGTTTTTTCAGGTAGCAGAAGTTTTTTCGGTCAGTATTGGGGCTTTAAATTTTTCTTGAACAAAAGGAACAATGAGTGGAAAAACTATAAGTAGTGTTATTTTCTGAATAAAGATGCATGGATTACCTTGCATCAGGTCTTCGATTTATTTCAGCCATCAACATATTTCTATGAAATCGGATATCTTAATTACTGGAACTTGACTTCGAGATCAGAGAGTCAGGAATTCGAGATGCGATTTAATTTAAGATCTACCGTGTATTAAGGCATTTGAAATATGTCATTTTAATTCAAAAGTTCTAATGCTAATGTGCTGCAAAAGTTTAGAATATGGGATCGTGTTATAATTATATAATAATTACAATTTAAACCAAATTAAACTACCTTTATTTATGAATTTAAAAATATCCAAAATATGTAGCAGAAAAAAAAAAAGATGGACGGATTACTTATTTCGCCAACTAAATATTTAAGACTAAGAAATTGAATTAATTTTTATAAAAATAAAATAATTTAAATTTCAAATACGCTATCTCAAGAAATGAAATGTCTATTAAAATTTCAGAGTAAAAAAATAAGTAAAAAATGTGATGTCAGAGTAAAAAAATAATAATAATCAAACAAAGAAACAAGAAAACAATACGAAAATTTTAAATACTGATAAAAGTTAAAATTTTATAAAACATTATCCTGACGCATGATTGCAAAAACGTTGGAGGACCGAAGATGCGAAACATTAAAAAAAAATGTAATAATGAGGGACAAAAAGCTACATAACCTATATATATAATGTTTACATATTCTCAATATTTATTTTTATCAAATCTTGGGGAAACATTGTTCTTATGAACAATGAAATTCGCTTATTATTAAAAATGTGTCTTATAGAATGTGTCCCAATATTGTAAAAAATGGCGATAAAGCGTAGACTCTTTGATGACTTAATTAAAATACACTGATAATAGAATTTCTTTCTTAAGTTTTATTTTTTAAATGATATGCTACTTTTAAATGATAAACTACTTCAACTTACAAAAGCGAAAAATTCTACTAGAAGCTAATATTTTTACTCTTATAATAGAAACAGACTGGTTTGATTGTTAAACGAATTCTTTCAATATATTAATCGATAAATATTCGATAAGTTATTTAGAACATGCTAAAGACAAAGTAATAGAATAATTTTATGGAACATTGGTAAAGATTGATAAGATGGTTCTGATGTATATCTCAGTAACAAAGTAATAGGGCATTAATTGAAATATTCTAGAAACTAACATGATAGACAGATATGAGGAAATAAAGAACACTTTTTTCTAGCAGTTCAATTTACATTAAAATTATCATGGCAATGAAATGGTCTCATATAATTTATTTAAATCATTTTAGAATCAACCATTTTGAAATGAAGTCATTTTCTTCTCACAGGATACTTATAAACTGAGTGCAGTTCCGATTTTAATTAAAATCGGAACTCAATGGTTATCTTGAAGTAGGAAAAAGAAATGTGATGGTAAAATACTGCATAAGACAACGTGCAGTTAGGTGTTAGATAATGTACTTATTCACATATATCATGTGACTAAAACGTCTCTTGAATTGTAAACAAATGCATTATTAAAATTCTAACGTCAAAATAGCTTTCTCTTCTTTTTTTTATATCTCCAAATAATAATATTTATTTATAAATCTGTACGGGAATAGATATCTTTGATTTGTGTTTCTCGAAAAATAGTATTATTATGATCTCCGTGTACGATCCTCAAAAGTATTGATAGATATTTTTACTCCTTAAACATCACTCTTTTACCCACTTGGGAGATTAAACAAATAAAACTATGGTAATCGAATAGCGTTAAATATCGCCTTTGTGGAACAACGTAAAAGATAACAATTATTTCCGCTTCATGGTTACAATCTTCGGTTATTTGATTCAAATGGGAAAAGCTATTACTTGAATTAAGGATTTAACTCAAGAAATCCTTAGTGACTAACACATAGCACAATGTAGTCGCACGATGGGACATTTTTCATGATTTATTTTGAATGATCGATCAACCCAAATCATATTGCCTTCATTAAAAAAATTTTAACACATGAAGATATTACTTATTTCAAAATATATTTTCATCTAACAAAGCACAGCAAGATGTTTATTCCATATCGGTTCCTGCGTTCTTAATTTTAATACTCCTTCAAGAAGTTCATTAACAGGTGCGTTACTTAAGTTAGTGCAAAAAAAGCAATTCACAGGGACATTTCAAAATGGTAATTTTGAATCTACAGAAGCACCTTCATTTATAAACTAAATATTATAGAAATACCATGACAATATAACATCCGAAGTGAGATTTTTATTTCACGCAAAGCCATATTTAAAAAGAATTTACCGTTTCCAGCAGTAGTGAATTTATTGATTGCAACTCACGTCTGTGCGCATTCTGAAGTGCCTCTTTTAATCAGTAGTGAATTTAGTTTAACATTTCAACATATTTTTCATTTAATCAACGTGCTAATGATTTATTTTAATTTTTTTATTCATGTAATTTTTTGAAAATATATTTTTTTTATTTATTTTTAACACATATATTATGTAAAAAATAATTAAAGTAATCGAAATCTTGAAAAATTAAGCTTACATTATATTCTCTTATTCATAATTTAAATCACTTAATTATTAGAACAGATTATAGGAAAAATATAAACTTTAAACAAATATAAAATTAAAACTTTTTATTTTACATGATCTATCAAAAGGAATAAATTACACTATTTAATAACTAGTTAACGCTTTTTAATATATTTTACAAATGTGTAATTAATTATACTGTATGTAATTATGTAATGATGATTGTAATAATTCTATGAAACACATACTTTAGACCTAATAGAAGTGCATTTTGTGTCCTAATAAAAAGCGTACTTTTTCAAAATGATTTATTTAACAACGAAGCTAAAAATAGTTTTTAAATTACTTGCTTGCAGCCCTCCTCAGTCCAGCAGCTACCTAGACTAAAATTCGCTATCATGCTCTAGGTTTTTTTAAAATTGAAGTTATGTTAAAGATGTAAAATAGTTTTTATGGAATATGTAAATTTAAATGCCCAATGTTCGCGCACTAAATCTTATTCATTTGTTCTAAGCATCAAATACTCGTCAAATTATATTAACTAACACATGCAAACGCAACACACTAATTATAATTAACACACACAAAATGAAATGAATTAAGTCTAGAATATGTAGCTAAAAATGTGAGGAAAGAAAAAAGGGATGCAGACAAAACAAAAGAAACTGCATAATCTAAGTTATTAACTTAGAAATATTAATAAATAAGCGCAATCAACACTGTTAATTAACGATTAATTAACAAAGGCATTTTTCGTTGAGGGAGATTTCGCAAAAGTAATAAATAATTATATTTTATTTCATTTTCTAAAACGTTGTAAATTAATATATTATTCTGTTTTTGTTTTCTACATCACATCAGAAACAATTAATATATTATTCTGTTTTTGTTTTCTACATCACATCAGAAAGAATGTTAAAAGGTAATGTCGAGGAGAAGCTACACTCATGTCTATAAATTAAGAATAATGCAAGTTCAGGAAAAGAAAGTGTCAGAAGCAAAACAAATGTGATTTATTTGCAAATCCTATTTATTAAACAAAAGGTAAAGAGCAAAAAAGATGCTATATGTTTGATATCATTAATAAAAATTCGATTTTTTGCTCCTTGGAGCAAATTACAAAACAAAAAAAAACTATTTACAAAAACCAATATTACATGTTTGATATGATGGTAAATACATAGTATGTCTCCCAGACGATACAATACAGTCTGTACAAAGCCTAGAAATACTGAATATCAAATTATCGATCTGATCTTGGGGATTATTGCACCACTCATCAAGCAATGCTCTCCGAAGTTTCGGTAGAAATGTAGGAGGTGGTTGACGGGCTGAAACTCTTCGGCCAAGCATGTCCCACACATGCTCTACTGGATCCAAGTCCGGTGAGAATGCTGGTCAGTCCATACGGTGAATCCTCCAATCGAAGGCATTCGTTTACGATGTTTGCATGGTGAAGACGGGCGTTGTCATCTATAAACACGAATTCTGCTATCATGGCGCCCCGAAACAAACGTACATGTTGTTCCAGAATGACATCACGATAGATGTGGCCTGTCATGGTTCGAATTGAACATGCAGTTCAGTTCTGGAACCCAGAATAATTTCTCCCCAAACGAGCAATCCTGCATCACCGTAGCGGTATCTTTCAATAGTGTTCTGTTGGTGGTAACGGGTACCTGGTGCTGTCTATATGAAAGTTCGGAAAATCAGATTGCAAGCTAAACCTGAACTCGTCGGGAAACATCACATAAGCCCACTGTTGCGGTGTCCACAATGCATTCTCTCTACTGCAGGCTAACCGCAGGTGACAGTCAGTTGCAGTAAGTGGAACATATCTGACAGGCCTACGAGCATATAGACCAATCTGCCCAAAGCGTCTGTACACGGTCTGCCTTGAAACTGTCGTACCAGTAGCTGAAGAGAACTGACGAGACAGGTCTGATGCTGTGCTCCGTCTGTTTCTTTTGGCAGTAACTGCCAAATACCCGTCCTCATTCGACGTTGTAACTCGGGGGCGACCTGTGCTGTAACGTCTACTCACATTACCATCATCTGGGAATCGTTGCCAAAGCATGGAAATTACACTTTGGGCGATTCCAAGTTATTCGGTTACTGCGAGCTGGGTACGCCCACATTCCAGACGGCCGATAATTCTACCACTTAAAAAAATCATCCAAATGCGTGTTTTTTGTCATAACTATGCGGTTATTGCACTGAAAGGCTTATAAAGCGCTTGCGAACAATTTTACTTCTTTGCCTGTATTCCTTATACATCACTCTCTTACACTCTTGTCATTGTGACGTACTTTCGGTGTCATCTGGTGGCTTCCTGCAATTTGCATATGATTTTTGAAGATGTGTGTTGTCATTTTACCGGTGATATATGTATTTTAGAGTTCGATTTCCGCGTGACTCTGAATTATCCTTAATTTATGGACATAAGTATAAATCGGTTATGTTAAACAGTTGTTACTAAAGATTACTACTTACCCGATATTATAAGAAGTTTTTTAAAAAATGAAAAGAAATTTAATCTAAATGCATAATTTTTAAAAACAAATATGAGATAGAATGAAAAAAAACCTCCAAGAATGAAGCTACTTAGTTACAAAAAAAAAAAAAAAAAAGAAAGAAAAGTAAATGTTAACCACACAATATTATACCATGCATAACTGTACACTGCAATTTCAAGCAATGTATTTAATATTTGAAATTCTTATATAACCTCTGAATGAAACTTCTCCCAGTGCATGATTTATGCATAAGATATGCAAGTTATTGATTAGGATAATTACTACTGTCTTAAGGGCCTTCAAAAATTGTCCGATTGATTAAATGTCATATATACTAAATGTAATACTCATATGGATTTATAAAGGCCTCCATAATTCAGATAGCTCAAGGTAGCATTACATTTAAATCCAGACAATGCTATTTGCACAGAAAATATTAAAAATGCCCAAAATTATGCCACAACTAATTCTTTTTTGATAAACCCCTATATTATTTTAATTGGTATCTTTAATTCATAACAGATAATATTTCAATTGATAAGAAAGATAAAAAAAAACCTTAGATTTGTGAACTTTTGATTCAGACCGTACAAGACATATAAAATACTCGAAAATCCTTTCTTAGTATAAATCAATCAAAAAGCTTGAAAATATTTTTTTTTTAATTTTTATACAGTGCAGTGGTATTCAACGGATTTGCGAAAAACCACTACTTATTTCAATTCTATCAGTTTATTCAAAGTATACAGCTGTGATATTATCCATTAAGATAAACATGTTCTTTCACAGGCAAGATGGTTCTTCCAACAATCAGGTGTTGCTAATTATACTATAAATTTATCACCATGAGATGATTATAAAAGCAAATTATTAAAGACCTGATGCAATATTCTTCAGAAATTACTAATTTTTACTTAAAATATTTCTTGTGTCAATGTCTGTAATTCACATACTAATCAAACAAAGCAATTTTAATGCAATAGAATGGATATTTTGGATAATTATTTAACGATAGATATGAATTTAGAACATTCAAGTATAATAAGTTTAATCTATCTTCTTCTTCGTCAGGTGAACTACATATTCTCATTACATTTAAAATTTCTAATAGCAATTTTAACAATTTTTGGAAATTACATTTTTGAAATTCCGGTTTATCTCATTCAGTATATTTGGGCGGAAAAGCCATTCGCGGGTGAAAACAAAATCTACCAGTTTTTATTTTCTTTGCATAGTAAAATCTTAATTAAGAATCAAACAATATCATTTACCAAAAGATGCATTTTCATAAATTAATTTATCCAAATCAGTTTTCATTTATTTGTTATGTCTTACTGTACTTTGAGGAAAGCGTAAATGCATTGGAGGTATGACAATAGAAAAATTGTGTTGTTGTAAAAACACATATAAAAGAAACATATTTTTATATAAAAAAAATTAGTGACTCAAAGTTATGAGGAACAGGATAAATGAGACTAACAGTTTTCTGCATATCATTTCGTTTAATTAATAATATACAAATGAATGAAAACTTAATATTTTATTCTAGCAAATTTAGTCCAAAAATGCAATCTTGCTTTTAAGAAAACTTCATAATATCCGACTGAATTATGAATTTATTTATGGTCCATACACGTAAAGTACATTTGCAACTATTTTCGAATGCGCTAATTACAATGAAAAAAGTTCTATAAATGTTTTCGTATATGTTACAGAATATTGCTATATGTCAGATCATGTCTAATATGGAAGTATGTATGCAAACGAGAAAATTATTTTATAAGTTTAAGTTTAGTATATTATATCTACATAATGATGCTACTTTCGTCTTTTTATTCCAAGACAATTATTTTTATTGAGTTGATAAAATTTTTATTTGTTGGTGAAGTGAAAGTGATGCAAGCTTTTTATAGTTAAAAAAAAGAAAGATAGACAAGCATATATAAAATTAATAAAAATAAATATATTTTGGTAAATAATACATTTTTTGTCTATATATATATATTTACATTAGATTTTAATTTCTGAGGAATTTTCATCGAAAAGTTTAATTTTTTTTAGTAACTGAAGCACCTCCTCATTGCATACTTCAGGGTGTTTTCGGAATACGTAATGAGATCCTTCTTTAAATGAGAGCAATTTCAACCATGGCAAATCTTTACCTGAAATGACAAAAACTGAATCAATATACCATAACACCTATTTTGTACAAGCATCCAATAAAATGCAGCATAAATTTGTATTCAAAGAATTGAAATTTCAAACTGTTGCGATAGTATACAAATTGATAAAATGTTTTCATTTCTAAAATATATAAATTTTAAGGGAAATACCTTTTTTAATCAAATTATCAAAAATAATAAATTATTTTCCATTATATATTATTGTTAACTGTTCTTTTAGAACTTATAAAACATATATGAATAATGGAGGACTTCATAATGCGTAAACATAATTAATCATCTATAATGTAAAAATATTTTTAAGTATATAATTAAATAAGATTAATTAGTAATAATTATTCCAAATCTTATTAATTATTAATAAGATTTGGAAAATTGCATTAGATCAAATGCATCCAGAAGTTCATAAAAGTATAATTTTGAAATCTTCTGCTAAAATTGGGACAAATTATAATTCCATACTAAAAGATAGATTTTACTTTTTGAACAATCATTTCAATAATTTCTAATCAATTATGCACCAACAGGATATGTAAGGATATACAGAAAGATTCCATTCTTCATTTAAGAAATTTTTGATTTCAGAAATATAAGACATAGAATATAAGAATGCTATTCTAACAAAAATAAAGAATGAAAAAAAAAAAAAACTAGTAGAAATAATTATAGTGTTATAAGAGTCCTCAGAAAAAAAAGTTGCTGGAATTTTAAAAAATGTGTTTTTTAAGCCATAATTTAGAAAGAATATTGCATGATGTGTAATAATTACTCACACTGTTTGAAATATTAGAAGATTTAATGCATACGTCAAAAAATTAACTTGCCAATAATATCTCTAATTTTTTTAAAAATCCAAAAATCAATAACTAAATGTATACATAAAGACAAATATGACAGTCTTTCTCATGCATGTGTGTTACAAAATTCAAACGAAGTGAGTAATAATAATTGAAACTGATTGTGCTTAAAAACAAAATTATTTGTGTTATTTTTGTATTATATTCTTGAAAGAATTTTCTTGTATATAACATGATAATTTTAATCTTACTTTTACAAAATAATAAAATATTAAATTATTTCATATATTATTTTTTTTAAATGAAGTATTTTAAATGTTCTTATTTGGTTAAGGGGAACCCTCTGATTTTAATTAATAGACGATTTTGTTTAAACAAAGAGTGAAACAGATATCTTTACAGATTCTTACTTTTATACCAGGTAAATAAAGAAAATTAATTACGCGCTGTAAGCACATGGTTAAATATGCAAAAATTTTAATCTTCCAAATTAATCTTTTTCTCATGAAGATTGGATCGTTCATAAGTAACAGATTCCGAGTCTTGCGATTACAACAAAAATCTGTTGATTTCTATATAAGGAACTTATACTTTAGGTATTTTCACGATAGATATGTTTGTTAAGGTATATAAATGTGGGTATACAAATCATCCTTTATTTAATTGAGGAATTTGCTTAAGCAAAGAGAAAAACAGATATCTTTATAGCTCCGTACTTTTATACCAAAATAAAAAATAATTAATTATGCGCTGTTCACACATGGTTAAAATACGGGAAAATTTCAATCTTCAAAAGTGTTATTTTTGTCGAAAAGATTAAAATCATTCCTGAGCAACATCTTGATCAAGATAAACTTGTGATCCACAACTAAAATTCAGGTTGATTTCTGTATTATGAAAAATAGCTCGGAACAAAGCAGGTAACAATTTTATCTGAACTTTTTGGTAGTTCTCAGCACAGAAATGCTTGTTAGGGAGTATAAATATGTCACATTAATCAAACATTTGATCCATATTAGAAAGAAAAATAAAAGGTTGAAATTGCATACATTTTATCATGGTTTTCTAGAATTTTTGTACACAAAAGCATATCATATGAGACAGAAACGTGTTACATCAGTTTGTTTATGGATGTATTGAAGTTACATTCTGCCGAAGAATATGAGTAATGATTCAATAAAAACAACATAAAAAATTTAGACAAAGAAATAAATATTCAAAAGAAGTTATTATTAAAATTCTTCATTTTACGGCAATTTATAATAAATGTTTTAATTAAATTTTAAAAAATATGGCCTTAGAAAAATTAAATCTTGAAAGTGCTTTCTGAATACTCAGGTAAAATGTAATATTAATCATTTTCTAACAGCTTGAGATATAAGAATATTGAGAAAATTTGTAGAAGATAAGTATATATTTAATAAAAACAATACAAATAGTTAAATAATAAATTTTACCCTTCTTCTGTAACTTTCCCATCTCATCATAAAAGTTCACATTTTCTTTGGATGCCCCCAGCAAGGATAAAATTTGGTAAGTCAATTCTTTTTCCACAACTTTGTCATCCTCACTAAAAATGTACAGAGTAGGTATTTCTTTCTTGGCTATTTCATCAAAAATATCTTTTGTCTAGAAATTAAAAAATAATAATAACTATCATTAAATCAATTGTATGAGTCAGAATCAATGTTTTTTTTTTTTTCAAAAACATCTTTTTTAAAGGAAAAAATAATAATAATCAGAAAGGTTGCCGACTCAGATAACTGAGACAATCATTAAAATGAGAAATTTACAATTGCTAAAGAAATAAAAGCAAGATGTCATAAAGTAACCGAATATCACTCCTCTTTGCTAATTTTATATCAAGTGACAGAGAAAAGAATGAAAAATATTAATAGTGCAATAATGTGATAAACAAGTGTAAAATTAATATTGCTATTTAGAGGTGCTATGTCAGATACAGAAGATATATTCTAATCCACTGTTTGTTATTCAAGAAATATAAAGGGTTTAAATACATTTGTGTCACTGTTAATCTCCTAGAAACATCATTAGTACTTCAGAATCAATATCGATATATTTGAATATTTCAGTACTTTCAGGGTAATAGTCCATTTGTGCATTATTTGTAGCTTTGTGCTTTTTAATAAAATTAAAGAACAAAAACCGTATAAATACGCTCTAATAACTACTGTAATCTGGTATGTAAACAAATTTGCCGTTTCTTCACTATTTCAATATATATATATATGCTACTTTAAGAATATCATCCTTCTTTCTCCAATATCTAGAAGGATGAGTTTTTTAACGAAATTTCACATATATCAATAGCTTTCTATCATGGAAACTCTTCTTTTCCTTTTCTTTAATGAAATTATTTCTATAATTAATTCATTTCTTGCTATTCTAAAATCTTTAGCTTTAAAAAATGTAATTATATATGAGATGAAAAATTAAAAGAAATTAACTTCTCAGTTGTTTAAAGCCAGTTGTTAAAGTTTACAAAGAATTCTCATTTCATTATTAACCGAGACTCATTAGACTATCTCAGAATTTTTGTTCAATAAATTTACATTTTTGTCCCACCGAATAATCCAGCTATTATTTAGAAAGCTCTCATTCATACTTATTTCAGTTAAGAGTAGAGACATTTTCGAATATTGGATTCGCCAGCTTTGTGAGTGATGAATAACATTTCTCACGCACGAAAATATTTGAGGATATCAACATATATAAACACAATTTTTAAGATTAAATTTATGCTTCTATATGAAAAAAGCTATGTAGACGAAAGGACATTTCGAAATATTAAAGAAATGTAAAATTTTATCTCTGACATATACTAGAAAACATACTCTTATATCCATGTTTCATATTTATTAAAATTAATTTTATTTATACAATATGTGTATAGTAGCATGCTTCTCCAATCACAGCATTCATTTTTATATTTCTTATTTTTCAATCAAGCGGAATAATTCCTGGGAGTTGTATAAATATAAATGTATGTATATAAGTTTTAATTAAAAAGTGATAAACATAATGAAATTACTCGATTTTATTCTACGTTTTATTAGTAGGTTGGAATTGGATATGGTTATGCTTATAATACATTTTTAGAAACTTTATTTATATTAAAAATGCACGGTTCATTCAAAAGAAATTTATAATTCATAAGTTTTTTGAAATGATTTGTACAATCGGTTGCTTTGAAAGATCCATGGGCAACTTAAAAATTTCAGAATTGAATAGAAATGGTAAAAATTAGTAATAAAATATTGTTTCGAATTTTTTGGTTAATTATACCAACATTCATAACTTTTATGATGAAAGAAGCAATTTAAAAAAATTACAAATAAAGAAATTAGTAAAAACATTCCTACATTCCTTCTAATTCTTAAAAATGTGCAGGCTTAGAAAACTATGAAAAGAAGAAAACACAAATTTAAGTAATACCTTCCAGAACTTTGAAAAAACCATTGTGACTCCAAGCAGAGCAATTCCATCAACATCGTCATTCCTTATTGGAGTTCGTAAAATGTGTTTCATAAGAAATCGTCCTGTTTTCTGTATAATTATCCTCGTGAAAGAATTTAAATATAAATAGATGATTACCCGTATAGCCCAATAAGGTCTCATGGTTCTGAAAAGATAAAAGAAAACTAGGTGAATAACTAAAATATACAAAAAAGGACATTGTAATATCATCATGGGATAAGCTCCGAATTAAAAATATATATATTCTTAAAATGTTACAATTTTACATCATAAAATAGCAACGATAGCGAATCTTTAGAAAGCAAAATATTACTGGGTCTAAAAAGAAATCAATAAATTAACTCCAATAAATTTATAAGGAATAAAAAATTATTATTTAAACATTGAAAGTCAAATAGTCATATATATATATTTAAATCTTTGGGTAAACTGATTCAAATAGTCTTTTTTTTTAAAATTCTTTCTTCAAACTTCTGGATATGCTGGATATGAGAAGGAATTAATTTTATATTTTGAAACAATCGGTAATTTTCCATCTGCAGAGGAGAAATGGTAATACAATTAGGTGGAATCGGAATTTGATACATAAATAATTTTTACGCTATCTAATGAGCTTTCTTAATTAATGAAAGGAAGGATTTTCATGCATTGGTCTATGTTAGGACATGTCATCTGACAACTGATATCTATATACATAGTACTTTACTTCATACTTATATATTTTATGAGTTTTACTGGAGCAGCAGCTCAGATATTGGAATGAGAAGCTGCCGTGTAAAATAGTAGGTTCTCTGGGTATAATAGTGATGTGGGATCGCACTGCTTCCCTCCGATAATGGATCATAACCCCTAAGTTGTTGGGGGGAGGTATTATATCGTAATGGAGACTATTTTACCTCCACCCCAGTACCAGAAATAAATGTCATGGCAAGTCGATCAATCATTTCACTCAGGACTGGTATGGCGGAGATTGCTAATTTATGGCTATAAAGTTTATGAAAAAATTTAAATTTATATTAAGAGATATAACTTAGATAAAGGTATTTAAGCCTCACAATTTTTTGCGGCTAGTTCATTATGAGAATTTCGAACACAGAACTTAAACAATTGATAAATTTGATTAGAAAGAATTATAAATAATAAATTTATTATGTATAATTCTTTATAGCATACAGTTTTTTTAATCATATTAGAAGTCTGAAAAAATCATGTAGAAAAAAAGCAGTAAAATAATAAATTTCTCTTTGTTTAGTCATCTGCGAGAACGGACTATGATATCGGTTCATCCAACATGTGTCTTGCTACTTGTTTGTGGTAAGTAACTCCTTATAAATAAATATTTTAATTAAAAAGGTTTCATGTCTACCTTTTCTGTTCAGTCGTTGAATAAATTTTATTAAATAATCAAAACTTGCAGAAACATTTTACTAATTGCAATTTTGCTCAGAAGCCAATAAAAAATTTAAAATAAAACTCTTTTTTACAGTTACGTCGTCCAATTTATATAAAATATATTTGCATTATGATATGATTGAAGAACTTCACCAAGTTCACAAGCATTTTTTTTTTTTAAACCAAGAGTTAAAAAGTACTATAGAGCACTCAGTGAAATGCATATTAAAATAAAATCTACACATATCATCATTGGATCAAATGGCTTAACTATTACAAATTGAACCATTAGAGGCTAGTTCAGATGAAAGTGATGAATACCAATGCACAATGTACAATTTTACTGGATGTGTACTTTCTGATAAGAAGTTATGTTTCTTGACCATAGCTACAATAAAGAATAGATACAATCAAAAGGAGTATTTCGTATTTTTTTTCTTAAAAAATCAAATTTTTTTAGATGCATTCACCTCGTTTCTTTTTTTAATACGCTTTTTACACAACTGATCAATATGCAATATTTATATACTTGTTCCTAATAGTTTTACAGACAAGTCTTTATAAATAACAAATATAAATAGAGCATATGTCAGGATTTTTAAAAAATACAAAATATAATCTTATATGGTTTTTTCAGTTTACAAAACATATGATACAATGTCTATAAAAGAAATCCTTACACTGTTGGCTTATGTCCACCAGTATTAAAGAAGACTTGGCATTTCCCTTTTATGCCAGGGTCTTTCATCAACTGTAAAGCTGGATAAATACCACTACTGTGAGAAATTATGCAATCTATTCTACGAGAAAGTAAAAATAAATTTAATTTATTAAGATATCAGAAATTAATTTCTCGGAATATATAAAAAGACATGAATAATTTACACACATAAATTCACTTTAAATTAGTCGGATTAAAATTAATTGGACCAAAGGGCCTTTGAAGAAATTTCATATATAAATACTTCTTGCACATAACGTAGATAATGGAATGAATAAATATTAGCGAAATAACTTTCAAACGGTTCAAGACATTTCAAATATATAAAACACTTTGTAACAACTTTTAAAATAAAATTGAAAGGTAACTGAAAAAAGTCATTATAGGTTATCGCTATTTTAAGTTCAAATTTGAGAGAAAATGTAGTCTACCTGTTAAATAAATGTGAAAATTTTGAATCTAAAAAATGACACATAATCTTTTGTAAAAGAAAAGTTAATCAAAATATTTCAAAATATAGATTTCGGAGGTATGGATCAGTAATAATAGTTTCAGTAAATCCATTAAAACATTACATATTAAAAATAAAAACCCAGTGCCCAGTTTAATCCTTATGCGGGTTTTGCCAATTTTTATTTGATATGAAAGCCTATGATCTCTAGTGTCGTAATCAATGGTCACTTGCTCTCCAGTTTCGAGAGAAATCTCAAAATCACCTAACATCTTCTGAGAGGTAAAAGCTTAACAAAATCCTTTAAGCATACTTATATTCAGATTTCAACACTTTTATAATCAATATTTTCGACACTCTGCATTCATATTTTTAATTATACTTTAATTTATATTATTTTTTAATTATTTTAACTATACATAATTATACTTTTTTTATTTGATAAGATGTAGATCATCATGGTTGATTAAAATGGTGTACAAACAGCTAATCACCAAAAACTAATAGCAATTAAAAAAAAAAAAAACTTTTATTAGTGTACAAACAGGATTTTTCTCTTGATTATTTTTTACATTTTGACTTCCGATTATTAATTTTAAAAACTATGGAATCTTGTAATAAATTCTTATCAATCAGTAGACAAAGAGTTTCCAATGGTAGAGAAACAAAATTTAATTAAATGGAAAGATTAATTTATAATTAAGTCCTGAAAATATTAAAGCAGAGCATTATCATTGAGAACACACAAGTATAAAAATTTTGAAAATTCTGGAATATTAAGAAGTAAAAGAAAAATAGATAAAAAAATTCCATTTTTACAAACAAGAAACAAGTAAAACTAAATAAAATTGTGGCGAAATCATGGCACATAGATTAAAATTCAAAAACGAATATAACTTATAAAAACCGTACAACTTTCATTTGTCACTATAGATAATCAAAGAGCTCGTTGTTTTTTTAATTTAAATCCTTTTCATGATAATCATCAAATTAAGCTGTTCTACCAGTTAATATTAAAAAGAATATATCAAATGAAACTAAGTTTTAAATAATTTTTACAACTTTGAAATAACACAATATCCTATGTATGTAGATAGAAATAAAAATAAACAACGTTGTGAAATAACATATTAAACAACGTTGTGAAATAACATATTAAACAACGTTGTGAAATAACATATTAAACAACGTTGTGAAAGAACATATTAAACAACGTTGTGAAATAACATATTAAACAATGTTATGAAAGAACATATTAATCAACGTTGTGAAAGAACATATTGTTATAACGTATGTAATTAAAAATTCAACAGAACTTCAATTTCATCAAAAGATTTTAATTGAAATTCAAGGCTATTTACTAGAAAACTAAAAGAAAGAAAAGTAGAAAAATCACTAGTTGTAGAAGATTGATTGATTACTAGAAAAATCAAAAGTTGTATTTACTTTAAATACTACTTTTTAGGAAGCGTATTCATTTGTAACAACACACTTACTCAGAAACTTTGGCTGCCTTTAAAAAATCTTTGAAAACTTGAGTCTTTTCTTCAAGAGAATGTCGAAAAAGTTCTTTTTGGTATTTTCCAGGCAAAAATAAAGTTTCTGAAAATAGAACAAACAGAAAAATAAGATATCTAATTACAAAGGTTGAATTAAAATTAACAGTATATTAAAAACCAGTACCATAATTATTTTATACAGTTCTATTTATGAAATCAGACAGACAAAAGAAACATATTAATAAGAATAAGTATCGACATTAATAAAAATAAGTATCAAGAAACCCAAAGCACTCTCCTCCTTCTGGCAATGGTGTAAAATCCAGAGGTTTATACTAATCTATGGTGATGATAATGACTAATAATGTGTGAGGCAATGATTTAAAAATAATCATAAGAGAAGTATAATTCGAGTGAATAAGTACTACTAACACTACTAAAAGCCTTAAAAAATGTATCCTGTAGCTTTTTAGGAAGTTTGCTTTACTTCAAGAAGGAGATAAATATGCATATAAATTTCCAAACAATAGCACTTTTAGAGTACATGTCGACAATAGAGCAAATATTATGACATCCTCTAATTCTAAGAGTACAAACCAAACAGCTAGAAAAAAAAATTTATTATCTTCCTTTCAAATCGAAAATTTCATGGGTAAAAACCGATATGGGCAACGTAAGAAATGAAAAAGCAGACCAACTGACCAAAGACGTGTAACACGCAATGGACAATTTTATTTGCAAACAAAGCATTATAAACCACATATAGACCTCTAACGGAAAAACATGCTTGAGGAACGACAAAGATCTTGGAGAAACGGTTATATAGGTCGAAAATTTGCAATATCTTGCCTTCGTCCCACTACTGTATCAGAGCAGATATTTTTTTTCTTCTCTGAACACGGCTCTATCTTTGTCTACCTTAAAAGGTTCAGTCTCTCTGACAGTGACCAATACAGCTATGGTAGGATTGTCACGACACTCCACTTTGCCATGCTTTATAGTTTCATAGCCGAAAGAAAGTAACCAGTACCAATCTTCGAACAAGAATGGCTGAAAAGAGTCGGCAAAAACTTCTTCTTCAGGCAAAAAAAAAATATATCAGGGAAAATAGATATTTTTTTCTACTCCCTTAGCTTGATAATTAAGAATATCTCATTCAATGACCAAGGTAAAGACAATATCATTGATTGCATTCATAGCAATCTTTTAAAATAAGTTTTTATTGCTTGCAACTATTAATTAAATTGTTATTCGAATTTACATTAGCTGTTTTTACTGCTTTTTTATGTACCATGCTATGATGAAAACTGTAATAATCACAGAGCTAGTGATTTTTTTAAATTCAAAGTATAGATCTATTTATTATAATCTGAGATAAGGTATACATTTTTATCAATTTTTCTTGTTATGCATGTTTGTAATTTCTGTAAATACCTATTGCTACAATTTTATCTGTAATTTTTCTGATTTAAATAAAATTGCCTCGTCATGCCCATAAAAAAGTTAAGTGGCCGGAAAATGGTTACAAGGACGAGAGTTTGAAAATACCGTTCCGTTCTGTAGAATTTGAGGATGAATAAATGTTTGAGATAAAGAAAAAAAATTCATTTCAAAATTATTTCATGTTTTCTATCAAATGCCTATCTTTCGAGTTATATAGAAAAAGATTTTCAAATGAAGGTATTGTGTCTTAACCCAGGGTTTCACCAACCACCATTCTTTGTTCCTCTTCTCCTACAGCTTAAAAAGAACTATCCAATTCCTGACAAGCAGGTCTTAACAATAGCCTCGTAGTTCGATTTTTTAATTCTTGTGTGTTTATGCTATGTTTTAGCCTTATAAAAGTGTGCTTGTGAAGTGCTTGGATAAAAAATTATCTCTTCAGAAAACCCGGTGCATTATTTGGACTTTTAGTTACTTTTTTATTCCATAGAAACTGTTTATAGTAAATGGTTTGGTAAAAGCATTTATATCTGAATCCTGTTTACAACAGAAGCATAATCAACCGGATTATTCCAGAAAACTCTTTATTAGTTAACATTAGGTTGCAAAAGCCATAGAAAAATGATTGGTTATTTGATACCTATCCCAATGACAACAGCACAAGACTAAATAAAATCTTTTGGAAACTACACCTTATTTAAACTGTTGCTATAAAACTCTTTAATAATTATTGTTTATTTTAGAGACCTACTCAAACATGATAAAATACAAAAATTTTCATTTTTGCCTTGCATCTGACAATTACAGACACCCACACAAAATCCCATAAAATAAAAATAAAACTTACGAGGAAAAGTTGGCATAACCACTCTTACTCCATTATCACTTAGAGCTTTGATGAGGGAACTAAAGATTCCGTAATTACCAGGAATTCCATGAATGCACAAAACCGTCTTTTGGCGTTTACCTTTAGTCTTTTCAGTTTGTTCCAAGGTATCGATGTAGCGCATTGTAGCGTAGATGCCGCTTTTAGGAATACGATAAAAGGTTCGTTCCTTCTTCCATTTATCGTAAATATTTTCACAACTATATACAGTGACAGTCTTTTCAGGAAAATTCAAGTTATCTTTCCTTTTAAAGCCATTTTCTCCGACACCTCCCTTACTTGAATTGACGCTCCGCCCTTGAAGTCCATGCCCACAACAAATAGGACTGATCTTTGGGCATTGCGATTTCAAGTAGTATATTCGCTGAAGTAACGGTCTTTCTAGCATAGTAGATCCTGAAATAAAATTAAGAAACAAATTAAATTCTTGTAATAAGTCATAAAAGCATGATAATTTATCTCACTGATACAAAGTTTTCCTACATTGTTTTAAGTTAATACATTCATTTTTTACTTCCCCATATACGACCTTCCACTGGGGGGGGGGGGGGCAGAAAAAGGGGGGAGGCGGGCTCCTCCCATCGATGACGGATGTACTTCTCAAGGGAAGGGTTGTGTTGTGGCCGGTGTTGGCCTTTAGGACTCAACCACAGTACCCTCCAGTGTTGTTATTACGGTGGTCCGGTCATTAAGAGTTTTTCGTGTGTCTTCGGCAGGCTGGAGTAGCTGGTTTAAGGTTCCCATATACGAAGTACAAATTAAAGATTGTAATCGCCAAAAAATCGTATTCGAGATTTTGATGAATCTCCAAGTTTTAAACCTCCCTACGAAAGACACAATTTCTGGCATCATGTCCATTTGTGTGTTTGTCTGCCTCTGTTAAAGATAACTCATAAACCCTTTGAGTAGACGGGTGAAATTCAGTATATTGTCTTTACACAAATTTGTAGATTTCTATCAAATTTTGAGCGAAACTCCTTCAGAGTACGTCTGTCTGTCCGACTGCTCAAATATAAGTTAGCACGATAACTAAAAGCCGAAGAAAGCTAGATAATTAGAATTCGGTACACAAATTTAACATATGTAATGTAGACACCTATCAAATAGATTGAAGAGGCCATACCTTAGTTGAATCTAGGTCATTTTCAACTAGGGATTGACCGTCTGTTGTTCTATATATTCAAAAGCACATGAACGCGATAGCTCAAAAGCGCAATGACTTAAATATATCAAGTCTGGTATGTGATTTTGTGACTACTATTGCTGTTTTGTGTCAG
This sequence comes from Argiope aurantia, assembly GCA_026543865.1. Lineage (NCBI taxonomy): Eukaryota > Metazoa > Arthropoda > Arachnida > Araneae > Araneidae > Argiope > Argiope aurantia. Next base: position 225,704 of record JAPMOR010057695.1, read on the forward strand.
ATTTGATTTCCATTGGTTCTGATATTATTAAACGAATACCGCGAATTAATGGTCAAAAATCCTGCCAATTATCACACGATATATTTATTAAAAAAGCTAAATTCAAAGATTAAAATTTCGTTATTATTGTACATAGCAAGAAATTCTTTGCCTTACCCAAAGTCCACAATTTTTTTGCGGGGGTGAGGGATAATATCTTTATAAGAAAATATGTGACACACATTTGGGTGTAAACACTCATGCTGGTTTGCTCATGGAATATTCATAAAAGACTATAAGATAATTTAATTTTACGATATACTGAACATCGCCAGGAACATTTATTTCCTTTTTTGATTTCCTTTCATTGTAACTTTTTAAAAAAGAGGAATAAAACACCGAAGCCTAATCCAAGAAACAAATCTTGGTTATTTTGGTGCTGCTGTAATACCGTATGCAAATTACTATTAAATATCGGCTGGATTTCTCTCAGTTTTCATCCATATTCTAAACAGTCATTTAAAATTACACTGAAAAGAAAATTATCTTCGATTAAAATTCTAGATTTCTAAGAATAAATATTTAATTTACATATGATTTAAGAAAAAGAAAATATTTAGAATCAGCAATGTTTCTTTTCTAATATTTTTAGATCTCATCTTTTTAATTTCTAAATTCGTAATTTTTTGCTTTATTTTATTCTTTTTTTTTCAAAAATATGGATGTTAAAACAAAATTCTAAAAGTATAAAATTCTGATTGAAATACTCTATGTAAATTTATATTTTAATCATATGTATGATATATTTTAACATTCCATGAATATCGAAGAACTTCTTTCTTATGATTACATCATGTATCAATTCCTTAATTTTTGATTACAAAAATATTATTTTCTACTTTTTATGCACTCATAAAATGGTGTCTAATCTCTTATTTTCTTTATAATTTTCCACTTTTTAGACTTTAATATATTTCATAATACATGGTTACAAACATTATGGAATAGAAAATTCAAAATTTCTCGAATTCATTCCGAGATGGCGCCACCGCTGTGTAATATTGTTTTGATCTAACTTAACTGATTCATTGAGCTTCAAAATTATTAAAATATTCTTTTATCATCTGAAAGTAATAAAATAAGGGGTTTGGAGTTTCAGTACTTAAAAAAGCGAAAGAAAAATCTATTACAAACTCCATCTTTACAAATATAATATATAGAAAGTAAAATGCCGTTAAGAATTTGGCAATTGTATGGATATATTGAATAATTTTATGGATATTATTATTTTATGCATTTTATGAATCAGCTTGTTAGAAATTCTCTTACAGTTTCTTCTCACTTATACATTGAAAAGAAAATCAATAAAAATTAAAATAACCTCTCTATATCATAAGCACAAAAAAAAAAAAAATCCCCTACAGCGTTTTCCGATTTAAAAAAAAAAACCGCAATTGTTCTGTTCAAGAGCATTTTTAAACACTTCATAAACAAGCATAGCGAAAGATTACCATAAAATTAGAGTAACAGAATAAGAATTTATAAAAGTTCATAAAAAAGTGGAGAATTAATATATGTTAACATCAACGGATATGTTATTTGAAAAATAATAATATCATAAAACAATCGTCAGTTGTTTAAGATTTATTTGTTAATTTATTTTGTAGTACCTGCTCTGAAACATCAAAAAATCAATTAAAAATAAAACTATTCAGCAAAATTTATTTAGCGATATTTACATGCTTTTAATCATTATTTTCACACAAATGGTAAAATATTGATATAGTTCTACTAAGGAAATAACGATTGAAATTTTCGTCCCGACTGAGAAATTCTTTTTTTATTACAGAATAAAAATCAAAATTTATAGTATTTATTAAAAAATCAGAGCAATTATCTTAAATGTACTATTAAAAAATAATTATACTGTATAACATTAGAGTGTTTCTTTTTTTAAAACCTTATGAGAGTATGCATAAAAAAAATCAAGAAAATATAAAATTTTCGGTGACCTCATGCTGTTGACAAAAGAAAACGCATAAATTTCTCACATTGAAAAAAAAACATTATTAAAAATTAGGGAATAGTAAAAATTAGTTCATATTTTATTTATTTCAAATTCATTATAAATATCAAACTATTTAACTGCGGTATAAATACACCACCACACTATACTCTGAGGAAAAGATACCAAAAATATCTTTTGTAAATTTACCTCTTCAAGCAATATTATAAATAACTTTAATAAAAAAAAATTCTTACCAGCGTGTTAACTTTAGTTTTTTTTTAAATAATATTTTCAATTTTTTTAAATCATTAATTTATGATTCATATTTATTAACATTATGAATTAAATTTTTCCCAAATTCACTTTTAGATTGTCTGATTAGTATCAAATCAAATTTAATAAAATTAATCAAATAACTATTGATAAAGTTCTGAAAATGTTAAAAGATTATATTGTAAATGCGAATGTATACATGCGCAAAATTTTAAAATTCTAGCACCAGCAAAGGAATGAAAAATCGACTATAAAATCCCAATTTTAGAAGCATGAAATGAGTAAAATTAATTAAAAACGCAAAATTTAAATAAAATGTTCTAAAAAAACTCGTATATAAAAACTTGGATTTAAAAAACTCATTTTAAGCAAATATAATGGTAATCTAATATTTTACCTGTGAACGACTTGAGGAATCTTGAATTAACTAAACGTTATGAGTACATACAATGTATTCTTTTTGACATCAGACAGTTGTGAAAGGACAAAAACAGGTAATTACAGATGTTTCCTTTTATCGTAACCTACAAGGAAATTTTTGTTTACATCCCAATAATTTCGATTATTTTGTTTATTTTACCTCACCTGCGTTAATTGCGTTTCACCCAAAAACTTCCATATGGAGTGCGTTGTCCTCAGCAATTGAATTTATGTCAAAAAGACATTCATTCAAACAGAGTCAAACCTCGGTACCAAAGTAATAATCCAAATAGAAAATCGTATACAAATGTCAAATCAGCTACTGGGAAGTAAATAAGTGCTTAGTTCAACTTTAGTTACTTATTTTGTACTTAAATTATTATTACAAAATCGATAAAAAAAATGTTAAATTTCACATAAATAAATTTCATAAAAACAATTTTTTAAACATATCTTTATCAATGTACAAAGCAAGAAGAATTCTTTAAATTGTTCTTTAATTATTTTCCCTTTATACTTTCTAATGTAAAAAGTATAGAGAAAGTATTGTAATCACCAAAAAAATTCGAACTCGAGATTCCGACGAATCTCCACGTTTTAGACCTCACTGAGTTTGAGAAACACATATTTGCTAATATGTTTGTCTGTGACAAAGATAAGTCAAAAGATAACGCTTTGAGCTAGATGGATGAAATTTGGCATGCGGTCTTTACAACAAAATTATAGATTTCTATCAAATTTTGAGCGAACTCCATTCAGCGGAAGTTCTGTCCGGCTGTTCGAATAAAAGTTAACACGATAACTACAAAACGATATGAGCTACATGGATAAAATTCATTGCACCGATCTGACATCTATAGTGTAGAGAGCTATCAAAATTTGAGTCAAATCAAGCAGGGGACTGGACATTTGTCAGTCTGTATTTTCAGAAATATGAAAAAGCGATTAATCAAAAACGCAAAGACTGAAATATATATTCACGCCAAATAATAATATTTCGTAGCTACTGTAAGCCAATGCATGCAAGGCATTCTCTGGAATAACACATTTATTAGAAAGTGTGCTAGGAAATTTTGGGGAAGATTCAGATTGATTTGGGGAGATTTCAGATGGATAGTTAGAGACTTCGTCTTTATTTGCTACACAGTCAATAGATTTGAATGAATGCAGAGTACCAACGATTTGATTCTAAATTACGAAGTTTAAGTCATCCACATCTTTGTTCTTAGCCGCCAAAATTGCTCTCTCACTCAACCATTTTTGTTTTGTGGATATCAATGATGTTCGGGAACACTTTGTTAACGAGTTCATCTTTCGATGAAAAGAAATTGCAAAATGAAATCGATCCGCTCGATTCGTCGACAGGAACAAGGCCAACCGATAATCAACAATTGCTTGGAGAAATCTTCAGCAGATGGATCGTTCAGCAATGCAACTCACATATTTGTTGTCAGTTGAAGTTTCTTCACTTAGCGCCACAGATTTGATGATTTGAGGCAAGCGTTTATTTCATCGGCAGCAGTCGATCTTGGAATGACTAGCAGTGTTTGGCGGAAATCGCCAGACTGTAAAATCATTGTGCCTCCAAAGCATCTCGAGTCGTTGCGCAGATCTTTCAATGTCCGGTCAAATGCTTCCAATGCGCGTTTGTGAGCCATCATGCATTCGTCCCATATGATGAATTTAGATACTACTAAAATTTTGGCCATTGCGAACTGTTTCGAAATGTCATTTGTTCAGAATTTTGTAGGTTTAACGGCAACCTTAAGGCTGAATGAGATGTAAGGCATCCTTCCAACAATGTGGCCGCTGTGCCAGAAGAAGCAACTGCTACCGCAATGTCCGATCTCCACGAACAGTGGCCAAAAGCAATGATATGAGGAATTGTGCAATCGTATAGAAACGCTGCTCCATTCAAATCAACACTTGAAGCATCGCGCCGAAGATTATCTCGCTGTTGCAATTTTTTCAGCTTTTTAAAGAAATAATGATGAATTATAAAAAATCATTTTTAAATACACAACGGAAAATTGCAAATAATATTCCATTCGAAAGACCACCATCGAAGTTCAAGAAATGAATTTAAACTGTCATAGTCACAGTTCATTTTGAAACAAAACCGAGCTGAAAATCGTCTGCCAATCAAAAAATTGGAAAAGTATCCTGGGACGCTAGAATCCAGTCTCTATAGATTCATACTATTACCTTTTTTAGTAGTGGCAATTATTTTTAAATTGTAATGTTTCGAAGCCATATGTTCGAATTATTTATGATCCTATCCGGAAACGTGTCTCAGAAATAAGATATCACTTTCCAGATTTTTTTTTTAATGCGTAGTATAAATTTGACATGTTGCAACGGATCAAGAATGAATTTTTTATTACACGCGTGCACGGAGACGTTTCTCGAAAATAAGATATTTTATTTTATATGAATTCCACGTTTATGTGAGTCACGTTTTATATGATATGACGATATATGATTTCCACGTTTTCATGATATATGATGAGTTCCACGTTTTGATGATATATGATGAGTTCCACGTGTTAATGGATCACTGATTTATAGAGCATACTGAAATTCTGCATTTTGTTTAAAAAGTTTGAAAAATACTTTGGCGTATTTAATAATTATCGTTTTGAATTAATTGCGATTATTTATCTTACAGTTTACTAAGAAAATGTTGTACGGTAATAGCATAGTTGAATTCTCAATCTATTAAAATGTTTTAATATTGTTACGAAGCTCAGTCATTAAATTGGTAAAAACAAAACAAATCATTTAGTTAGTAGTTTTGACCTACTTGGCAGATGGTGCAGTGTTACCAACTCCTAAAAAAAAAATAAAAAAAATAAAAACCCTAAGATCAAGATTAATTTTGTTGCGATCGTAATTTAACCCCCTGATTGGCGCACTTTTCAAAAATCGCCAACTCGCCAACCAAGAGCTGACGCCGTGTTTTTCGGACAAGTCCTAGGCTAGAGAAAACGAGGGTTGCCAGCTTTGGCGCGTTATCGCCAACAGCGACGAAGGGGGTTAAACTACGATTCACCCTTAATTTTTTTTTTCCGTGAACTTTTACAATATTTTAATCGTTATTCTGCTATTCGGGGCTGAGACGAATTCAAAAGACACAAATATCATTAAAATCGGTACAGCCATTCTTGAGTTATAAATGGTGTAACTAACACAATTTACTAGTTTGTTTTAAATATATAGATGTCAAATCCCCAAACTAAATCTGTGAGTTAATATTTATTAAAATTCTGTCATCCGGTGAACACATATCCACTGTAAAAATATTCTGCAACACTATTTATGAATAGAATTTAGGAGTATACATATAAATGAGGTACATGCGCAATAACAAAATAAAAATTTCAGTTAACGAATAACTAGAAGACTTGGTGATCAACTATTCGCCCAACATTTTAATAATGTTAATTTAGTCTTGTTAGCTTACTCTGATGAATTGTATCGTATCAAGACAACCGAAAATATTATTTTAAATTATATTTTCACAATAAATATACAGCATTCTGATTAGTGAACTGCACTTGAAAATAATGAATACGCTCTGGTTGTTGAAGCTAATGGCTAAAAATGTTATTTTGGGATATATTCTGAAAAAATGAGGCCAATAAGAGGGGAGGTGACCATTAAGATAGATAAAAAGGTCATGAATTTTTATATGGAGTGTTTTTGAGATTTCTCTCGAAAATGGCGAAGCAGTTAACCGTTGGTGACATATGTAAGAAATATGAGCTTTCATACGAAATAAAATTTGACAAAGCGGTACATTGGTTGAGATGTGAGAATCCCACCCCATAGACAATAAACAGTGAAATATTGTTTTTGAGATTTATCTCGATATTTAGGGGAGGGGAGGAACGACCATTGATTATGCATCTAGGCGACATAACTTTTATAAGACACAAAAATTGGTGAAACCGGAACAGTGCTTGTAGCTAGGGTGATTCTATCAACGTTTTTGCTTACAGAGAAGGCACAGTTACGTAGTATTTTTGAGATTTTTCACGGAAGTAGAGGGTGTTAGAAAGAAGGAATCAAATAACGACTGGCGGTTTATCTAGGAATCACAAGCTCTCACTAAAAAAAAAATGGCGATATAGAATCAGTGATTGTGATTAGTTTAGTCATATTAACGTCCCGTTTGAAGCAACACTAGGGCTATTTCGGGACGGACCTCGTAATTTTGAACCGCGGCAGATGACGAGGACGACACCTGAGCTGGCACCCCCCTCTCCACACCACACCAGCGGGAGGATGTTTGGTCAGGACGGATTTAACGTGCAACAGACCCCCTTACACGACGGTTCTTCGGCGGAATCGGGCCTCGAACCTGAAACCCTCCGGTTCCGAAGTCGAAACCTTACCGCCGGGCCACCGCGACCTCAGTGATTGTGATTGGAGGACGGTTTCTTTAGTTTTGCTAATTATATTAAATGCAAAGATAACTGATTTACTAGATTTATTTTGAGATATTAGTCACATTATTTTAAATCAAGATAACCTAATCCAATATTTTCGATCATCAATATAAAAAAAACTTACAGAAGCATTCATTGTGAATGATGAATCCGGTTTTTTTTAATGTGATCCATCTTGAAATGGTGACATGCATTTAAAAAATCATGTTCTACATAAATGAGCTGTCTATTAGCTTATAATGAAGAGGTAATATCTGTTAAGTAGTTTATAATGCTTATGAGATGATGCTAATGTGTAAAATAGTAAATTATACTTTTATTGTGAACACAAAAAACTGAAAAAATAAAAAATTATCATAAAATGAAATAAAAATACAAAACTGATACTTGTAAAAAAAAAAAAAACTCCCGCTTTCTCAGACTACAGCAAGATAGCTAGTTTATTTTCATTACGAAATGCAAAACAAATCATTTAAAATCAAACCGAAGTAAAAAAAAAAAAAAGGAGGATAATGTTTATGTAAACAAGGCTAAGATATGTTACCCATCCGTGAAAATTAGAGCAAAATAGAAGTTGTTCATGTAAAAGAAAGAAATAGTTCATGCGTTCGATGAAGCGATTCAAGATTCCAGGAATGAAGTCTCAACACTTTTTGAATCGCTGTCTGAATTATTTAATTTAAAATATAATTTTTTCTACTTTCTGGCATACGAAATATACAAATCGAAAATACTGTAATCGTAAAAAAATTCGAACTCGAGATTTTAATGAATCTTCTTATTTTAGCCTCCTTGAGTCCTAAAAATACATTTTTGAATTCGGTCTATCTGTCTTTTGTCTATCTGTCACTGATCATGATAGCAGATCAGATCATGATAGCTTTGAGCTAAGCTGGGGAAATTTGGAAGGTGATGTTTAGATCAAGTTTGTAGATTTTTATCAAATTTTGATAGGATACCATCGAAAGAAAGTTTCTCTGTCTGGCTCTCCGAGTGCAAGTAAACACAACAACTACAAAAAGAGCTAGATAAAATTTAGTACATAATTTTAGTATTTAAAGTATAGATATTCCTTTATATATTAAACTACTCCTATAGATTTATGTTTAAGATGCTCTTTAAATAACGTAAATCGAAATGTTTCAAAAATAAAGATTTCGAAAATGCGAAATAATTTTTTTTCACTAATAGCCCTTTTTCAAATTAAAAAAAAAAAAAAAAAACTTTGTTTAAAGTATTCGGATCTCAATCTCATTTCATTAAAATAAAAAGAAAAAAAACTTATAAAAATGAAAGCTGTTTTCGTTCATTCCGGCCTATGTTTTTCAAAGGATATTACAAATTTGGTTGCATCAGTATACAAATAGGAAGATTTTTAGCAAGTTAGCGAAATACAACAATTTCGAAATTAAAGAAAATCTCACAAATATATTTGAATCTATTGAACATTGATAAGATGATTTCTTTACCAGTTAATTTAAAGAGAAATTCTTAACCAAATGCAGTTGAAACAATATATGTGAAACAAACTACTCGCATTGGTAGCAGCTTTTCCAGACTCTCCCCATCATACAAAAACAACAGCTAAAGTAAAATATGCATGAGTGAAAATACCTCCCCCTCCCGCTCTTTAAAAAACCTTCCAAGATCCATCCTACATGATATTCCAAATTACCCTCTTGATAAATATAATTATTATCGAGAAAAATTAAATAAATAAAACAATGGAATAAAACTGCTTTGTTCCTTTCCTGCTTTCGCTTAATCCTTTCATATTGAGTCCTTCTTCAAAACCAAATAGAATGCTTAGTTTTTATAATCATGCATCTTACTTGTGGGTGAAAACCTTGTTATGTCACTCCATATTCGCATTTCTGGACAATTTTGGTGATAAAATCTTCAGCCCAATTGGTATACAGCTACAGTTCACTGAAGATGAGTTCGTACTGAAGAGAATTTTTCAAACAAAATATGATCAGTAGTACACATAGATTTAAGTTTTTAAGGCTAACTTTATAAATGATATATTGAATAAAATGGCAGTCTTGTTCAACTGAATAATAAACAGGAAAAATCAAATAGTTTTTGTCCTCCTTCAATACAATAAAAGAAGAACTAAGCTTGGATAGTAAAAGCTTAAGGTTAAACAAGTACTTTAATTATATTTACTTCCCGTTCTGAAGCTGCATTTTGAATTGGACATCGTTACTTACATCGTTAATGTTCAATTTTTTATTATTTCTAAATTTAAGCCAGTATATCTAAAATTTATCATTTTTCGAATTCTGTTAATATTCAAAGACCTATCGAATATATGAATAAAAATAGACATTAATATACTAAGGAAATGAATATAATACTTTGATGAAAACGACAAATCAATATGTTACTGAACTAGAGAAAAGTTTACATTTATTTCGATCTATTTCCAATTTTTAAGGCTTACACGGCTTTCTATCAATGAATAATATATTCAGAATTGCTTCGTAACCTACAGAACACTGATCACATGCTGGTCTTTCTTCACATTTTGGTTTTAATAACAAATTATGAAACCGAACATAGAAGATATTGCTCTTTTTAATTATATGGCTTATCTTTATACATACGATATACATTGAGAAATATGAATTGGGTTTACTTAATATCTTTGTAAAAAACAATCTTTCGGTCATTGGAGAAATATTACTTCCGAATTAAATCTTTTGTAAAATTGAGAAGGCAACTCTCCATTCAAGTAATAGGTAGTTAACTGGTGATTTCGATCAGGATTCACGTTTCCAGCTAAAGAATATAATTGCTTAAGAAATTGTGTTGCGAAATAACAGTTGTTATAATTGTGTTGCGAAATAACAGTTGTTATAATTGTGTTGCGAAATAACAATTGTTATAATTGTGTTACGAAAGGTGAAGTGAGCAAAATAATGAAATACGTTTCTGACGGAAAAGACATTTATGTTTTTCCTTTTATCAAATGTAAATTGTTCGCACAATTTTAATTGTTTACATCAATGTTACGAAATATGTATTAAATTATAATAATATACATATGTTTTGTTTCTAATGTTACTAGGTGGCAACATATGTCAAAAATTTCATTCTTGTCCCAGTTGTTTTTAGAACTTTTTTAGGGAGAAGAAAGTGTTAAGCAGCAAGAGTTTAGGATAAAACCGTTTAATACAGGAAAAAATGAATACCGAGAGTAATTCAGATGATTCTTATATAAATGAACATTTAGATAATGATTATCAACTTACAGAAAAAAAATGTTTCATCTGCTGAAACTGAGATGGAAATAAATGTGGCTTGGCATTATTTTCACTCGAAATATTTTATTATAATGTTTTTGAAGTAACAGTAATTTTTATTTCAAGTATATAATGCTTATGAGATATTTTATGCATCTGTAATTAGCATATTGTTTTATTATTCATAAAATTGTTTTGTTTGCGATATTAGTTACTTTCAGCCATTTAGAAAAGTCAAAATATATTTTTGTGGTTTGGTATTATTTTGACTAAGATAAAACTGCTTTGTACATATTTCACAATCATTGTTGTTTTTGTTCTATAATATTTCACAATTAACTATTACATGATATTTTCATTATAATGTGTTCAGAAAATTATAATTGATAAAAAAATTTCAAGTTTATTATTAATATCATTATTATAAATTTTTAAAATATGTAAAGTTAATAGTGAAGAGCCAACAATGCATGCAATTAATTTTAACACAACAGTACAATGCGTTATTTTATCATTATGTCCCATTTCCAAGGAGAATAATACAGATATTAAATAACGAGAATTCGAGGAATACTGAACAAGAAAGAAGAAAATGCAACTTAAAAGTTGCAGAAAAATACAGGGCTCCAAATACAGTTTAGAAAAATAAAATTAAAGATGTTTTAAAATTTCTAGATTACATTCAATCAGTCTACCATAATTACTACAAGAATTGGGTTGTTGTTCCTGTTAAAACAAGAAAAAGTGGAGAAATGTCATAAACTAAGACAATTGTATTCCTGACTTCTGTCATTTTTATGTGTCTTAATCTCCCTTAGTTAAATTATCCCTATTTCTCTGACATAATAATTCTTTATTATAAAAAAGAACATATTTTCATAACTGCCAATATTATATTTTGACTGTAAAAAAATAATAGAGATATCTCATTAACTTCGAAAATTTATAATGCCATATTGTTACCCAGAATAGCTCAAATATTACAAGGACTGACAAAAATAACTTTATGATTAGGAATTGCAATACCAGTATATCGGGATACCGAATACCGGTATTTTGAGCCATTTGTACAATTTTGCAGTATCGATATTCAGAAGTTCAAATACCGTTTTTTCGGTATTTACTAGAATTTTTTTAAATTGTCTCCACTGTATGTTCAGGAATCGCCAACATAGCAAAATAGTATACGTTTTTGTTTTTATGTCTCCTTAACGGGCGAAATTAATTAGACTGTGAATACAAAGTTGCATCGTACAATCAAGAGAAGTGATAAAATACTAGTAGTATTTATCACTTAGTATGTGAATCATCCAAGGAGGCGGGTCAAAACTATCCTATCACAGCTCCGAACGATACTACATGCGCGCAGGATTCGTAGTCTGATATTCGTATCTGTGAAAACAAAGTTGTAGTTGTGAAGAAAGTGCAATATTTTTTTCGCATTATATTTCGATATTTTTTGAAGACTTAGTTATTCACATTGTATTTGCATATCATACTTTAGATTTCGAAATATTTTTCAGATTTAATATATATATATATATATATATATACAGGGTGGTCAAAAAAAAACTTCCCCTATATATGAAACCCTAGAGGCCTATCCGCTCAACCAATCGAATCAAAATTTCAGACATGGTTGTTTGAAGGTATGCACTGAAGATTGTGATGATTCTAAACAACTCAGAGCTCACGGTTACGGTTACAGTGAGAGAATTTCGAAATTTTTCGAATGGAAACACCCACTTTTTCCTTGCGCAAATTGATCAGCGTATTGAAAAACCACAAATGGCGTTGGAACGATTAGCGTGAGACGAAAATTGCCGGCGTAAAGCATTCGCAAAGAAGAGCATTATAAAGGACTAATGGCAACACAGATAGGAGGAGCTTTGACGCACTTTGAATAATTCACAGGGTTAGACAGTAGAAGCACCGGAAGCAGAACACCACGTGCAAAGCAGAGTGGGAAGAGTGTTTCTTCAGTCAGGTGTTCAATTGTGCCAACATGATGACACTTACAAAGAAACAACGAGGTGAATTGATAAAGCTGTTTTATCTGAACGGGGAAAATACTGCCGAAGCAGTGCGAATTTATCTGCGAAATCACAAGCTAAGACGAGGCCCATGTTCCGTGAGAAGTGTACGTGATTTGGTAAGAAAATTTGAAGAAACTGGATGCACTTGCGATCGACCTCGATGCGGGCGACCATCTGTTCCAGTTGAAGTTGTTGCGGAAGTGCATAACACGATTACTGCAGGTCCATCGCATACTGCAAGAAGTGTTGCTCGCAATTTGGATTTACCGAAAACCACTGTTTTCAGGATTCTGCGCTCTGTTCTGCGGATGTTTCCTTATCGGTTTTAGCGCGTCCAGATGTTGCAGTCTGGAGATGAGGAACTGCGTGTAGACTTCGCAAATTTTTTTCTCACCAGATATGATGAAGATGACAGATGGCCGTTACGGATAATATGGACGGATGAGGCACACTTCTCTTTAACTGGAAGCATTAACACTAAAAACTGTATTCACTGGGCTGACAAAAACCCTCACGATGTGACTCCAGTACCTTTACACGAAGCCAAAGTGACTGTGTGGTGCGGCATCGCTAGCACATTTGTTCTCGGTCCGTACTTCTTCGAAGAGGTCACTACCACAGGTTTGAAATCGTGCTCTGTCACAAGTGCTCGGTATAAATCAATGTTGCAGAATTACGTTATTCCTGAATTGCAGCAACGAAATGTCATTAGTGACATTGTATGAATGCAAGATGGTGCTCCTCCACACGTCGCCCAATGTGTTCGACCATTGCTGCAACAACACTTCGGTGATACAGTCATCTCTCGTAACTTTGCAGTTTCGTGGACACCGCGATCCCCCGACCTTACTCCTATGGATTTCTGGTTCTGGGGTTATCTGAAATCTTAAGATGTACACGCCTGGTCCACGAGATGTGTCAGAATGGCAAGATGCCATAACACGTGAAGTTATGCAGATTCCTCCTTTCATGTTACGTTCGGCATTGTTGTCCACAATCTCCCGAATGCAATGCGGTGTCGCCGGTGAATGTGAACATGTTGAAAACCTGTAATTATAACTTTCCATTCCAATAAAAGTTTTTATTCTTTTATTCTCTCTCCTCTCTGTGTTGTCATTAGTCCTTTATAATGCTCTTCTTCGCAAATGTTTTACGCCGGTAATTTTCGTCACACGCTAATCGTTCCAACGCCATTTGTGGTTTTTCAATACGCTGATCAATTTGCGCAAGGGAAAAGTAGGTGTTGCCATTCGAAAATTTCGAAATTCTCTCACTGTAACCGTAACCGTGAGCTCTGCGTTGTTTAGAATCATCA